>CM035442.1:65184523-65487023 GCA_020310875.1 Ceratopteris richardii | reverse complement strand
TGTAGTTCGTGTGCGCAAACTCAACAGAAGCACACTTTCATTCAAAATGTGAGCAAATGTGAAATTTTTGCTCCTCGGTCCAGTTAAAATGTTGCATCCGTATAAGCATCGGTATAAGTGTCGGTATAAGCATCCGTAATTTCTAGTAGATTACCGATGCCTATACCAAGGCTCATACCGTTGGTATTGCATCCATGGTTTTTCAACCATTTTCAATGGTCATACCCATGCTGAGGCATGACTCTCGATATGGACAACGTCCGTATGCCCCTCATATGTTGTAGTGAAAGTGTGTTAGCAAAGCTTTGAAAAGATTTTGGTAATCCTTTCAACAATGTAGAAATGAGTGATGCATTTGGAATAATCTGATCAATGTTTGCCAATTGCTCTTTCAAGTCCTTGATGCGTGTCACATATACATCCAAGTATGCAACACGTGCTTCATTATGCATGACATACAAAGAAGCAAGAGAGTGCCATGCTTGTCGTGATGTAGAACATGACCGAATGTGTGGAACTATAGCACGCTTCACAGAAAGCGCAATCAAAGCATGAGCTTGAGCATCTTTTCCATCCCATATAAGGTGCTTGTGTGTAGGTGGAGAAGGAGAAACCACTGTACTTAAAGAAGAAGCTCCATCTCGGAGATTAGGCTGTGAAGTAGAAGAATGTTCTGGTCTTCGATCTACATCTACCACTATGTTTCAAAGTTGTTTTGCAACAAGAACATGCTTGATCATGTAAGAACACATCGGATAATTGGTCCCATCAAGCTTATCTTCAGCTTGAAGCATGCCAAACAAGTCATTGTTGCCCGCCATTTCTCTAAAGAACAAGAATGTGACAAAATCTTTACTTCAATGAAATCTAAACTGAGTGCTAAAATTTTATCTCACAAACCATCACTTTGATGGTGCTTTTGACTGCATGAATGGCTTTGAAAGGGGGTTAAAACCCTAGTGCAATTGGTGGAAATGCTTCTTGGTTGCTGAAATTCAGTGTTCTATGCTCCAAAGTTGATTTGCACTGTTAAATGTTCATGTGCGCCACGATAAAAAAAACCAAAACTTGAGAAGGAGATGAGCCTACTCTAATACCACTATTGGGTTTGTGTAGAGGTGTGAGAGACATACGAGAAGCACACACAAGGAGCACAAACGCAGCAAGACACATGAAGAAGATGGATGGTTGGAATAACTCTTTCTATTGACGACGACTTGAACTGAAGTAAGAGTTGAATAATATCTCTAGGTACAAAATACCACCACATATGAGTGAATCATGTATGTGGTAACATGGGGAAGAAACCTCTAGCTAGCACTAGAGTAAAAAGTGCCCATGTATAGGGAAAAGGTTCACATCAAAGCTACTCGAGGAAGACATAAGTGTAACAAGTGTTGGATATGTGCCATTGACAATATTCCATAAGTCCTTTGATACTAATAGATTCATCATAAAACTCCACACTAGATTATTAGACATTCCCTCAATGTTTTCTTCATTCTCAAGTTTATACTCACTCATCTTGTTAAGGGTGTATGTCAACTATGCTTTGACACCGAATGTTGGAATTGGGATGGGCCACAATAACAATATATCAGAGGTTTACAAGATCTTCCAATAGATGAACCTTACCATATGCACCTTAATCCTAGAAAAGAAGATGAGAAAGGGATAGAGAGAGTATAGGCGAGATTTCAAGTGTTAGGATAAGCTATGAGTCTCACCTATACTATCTATATTCAAATGTCAAATTACAATGTGTGCATATGATACAAAGTGAAAAGATCTGTATCTAGGTAGAAATAAGAGCTAGATACAAGAGGTTGTGTGGCTAAGAGATATGAAGAGTGTGTCGTGAGAATATGGAGATAAGACTAATTTAGCATTGTTGTACAAAAACCTAAATTCTGATGAACCTAAATAAAGAATGAGTGACCTAGTAAGAACGGAAATAGAATTGCTACTCATAGTAAATCAATAATCGATGTTGATGGTAAGCTAGCAGAAGATCCTCTAGATAATCACCAAGACATAGACCACAAATCCTCCAAGAGTGCGAGAACACCTCCAAAGTGGCCTCCAAGATCTCCTCCTAGCTTGAGAAGATTGATCATCTCCTCCAAGTTTTTCTCCAAGAGCTTAAGCTTGTTGAGTGATAATAAACAATGAGTCCATGACCTTCTTTTATAGCCTTGTATGTATGTGAAAAGCATATCATAAAAGCACAACTAAAAAGCTTCATCATATAAATCTACGATGAAAAAAACAACTTTGAAAAATTTGCCCACCACCGTCTTTGCAATTCGCTTTTGGAATAAGTAACAAAAGAAGTCTCTTCGCATTGTGCGATCATGGGATTTGAACCCATGTAGTTAGGATGAGAGTGAAATGTCTTATCCAGATTGTCTACTGACTTCTCTTGAGTAAGTGTATGAAGCAAACTCTATACATGTTGTCTAACATGTTTTATACCAAGACTTAGGACATGCTATAACCTTGGACATTGTTGTACATTCTATCCAACATCAACACGGGATGAGTTAAAAAACAAGTTTTAGAATTTAGAAACAAGAAGATCAGAATATCTTCTCTAGTTGATAAGATCAATAAAATAAAGCAAGAACAAAAAATTGGAATTGGGGACCTTGAAAGGGAACACATGAAGATGCAATAGAGAATCGAGAAGCCATTTGATTTTTTTGCAAAAATAGAAGATGATCTAAGAAATCGAAAAGTGTATGTGTGAAAAGGAACTAGAAAATTAACTGAACAAATAGATAAGGTAGTTGGATTGCAAGAGAAAGAAATATCAAAGTGATATTGAACTATTTAGGCAAGGGCTAGTGAACTAGTGGTGGAGGTCAACAAATTTAACAACGTGGCAAATGAAAAGTGTGCAAGCCATTTCATATTATCGTGCATGGGTAGAGAACCATGTACAAAAGATATATAATCATATGGAGTTTTGACAAAGAAGAGTCTACAGATAAAGGAAAATGGAGTGAGGAGATGTTGAAGAGTAAGTTTGGGCAGTGTTGATGATGAGGATGTATAAGAGAAAGTGAAGAAGAAAGAAAATTAAGGATACAAGAAGATCAGTGTGAAGGTTGGAAAATAGGTTTTTTCGAGAAGAAAATGAAAAGATCAAAAGACAATAAGCAAAACAAAAAAGAAAAAGTTCGTGAATATTGTGCATATATTCTACGTCTTCTGGTTTGCTTGAATTTGTGTTTGCGTTCATATAAATATTATTTTATATATTTTTAAATAGAAGTAATATAAAAACAGGAAAAACATAAGCTGGATAAAGAAGACAACGAAAGGAAGAAGATCGGATGAAAAATAGAACAAAAAGACAAAGGAAGAAGATCGGATGAAAAATAGAACAAAAGTGACAAGTTGAAAATAGGAGTCAAAATGAGTAATTTTGGAAGTTGAATAGTAGCATCGAAGTGAGGTGATAATCGGGGGAGTGGATGCGTTGATGATTAAGGAGGTAAGATGAGAGTTGAAGGGGTGAGAGTAGGTGAAAAGAACAAGAAGAAGAGAAAAAAACTACAAATATTCAGAATGAATACAAGCGAAGGGGAAAGTTAGTTGAGGTAGTAAAAAGTTTAAGAATCGGATGGGTTGAGTGATTTAACAAATAGATGTAAAGAGAGGAAAAAAAGTATTTACTTTAGTGTGTCTAAATGACTAATAAAGATTGTGAAACACAAGAAATGACTAGAACTAAAGAAAAACATTACTTCACGTTCTTGGTCACCACGATACCAACTTAAAGAGGGGCTAAGGAATTGAATCTATAAAAACCAAGTGTTCCACTATGGGGCTTTGATATGTATGATTAAGTGTATCATTTGAAAGGATAGCTTAGGTCTCACAAGAGGGTTCTTCACTAAGATTGCAAATTCGAAACTCATCGCATTCTGCCACAAATGCAGGATATGAAGTGCTACTTTCAGAGGTTGAAAATTGGTGAGATGGTTAGTATATGCCGGTCATAAGGGAAAGAGTTGACTATAGAGTGTAGTGGATAAATTTTTGTTTGAGTGGCAGTATAGAGTTGGTATGTGTCATCGAGATGTGGATGGGGGGCAGGGGTTATATGGATGCATGTGTTGTGTTGGAATAAATAATGCCCTTTTGTCTATCTCATAATTCTCAAGACTTAAATAAAAATCAAAGAAATAATTGTGCATATGTGTGTGTTCTTGATGTGCAATAGTGGACTAGTAGGTGGGTGGAGTCACTTTAGTGGATGATCGAGGCCACCAACTAGTGCTAGTTGTGGCATAGGCCCGACCCTTATGTTTCTATGCACCTATGTGGCCTGATATGCAGGTCGAGTCACTCTTGATGAGTGGTCAATGACACGAGATATGATCCATGATGTCTTTGGACATACTTTTTTTAATATTTTTGGTATTACGAATAGCTTTATTTCTTTAGGAGATCCCTGCAATACAAATTTCCTTGAGTAAGTCAAAGGTAGAAACGAAAGTAGACAAAGATAAGGTTGATTAAGTCAGAGTTCTTTTCGTGTATGTGATGTGAATGTTTTTTTGTAGGAAGTAACATGTCACAAGCTTGAGAGCTTCGGATCAATGAGGCATAAAATAGCATGCACCATTATCATATCTATGACAGGATCAGATATCTTAGAAGGAGATTGGAAGAATAGACCATGACATGCAACACGAATAGGATTGAAGACCTCTTCTAAACACATTAGATTTTGGAATCTCATAGGTGGAGCACTTTCATTAGATATTGCATGCCAGCCTTTGAGGGCTTTACTAGTAAAAGGAGATTAGAAGAATAGACCATGACATGCAACACGAATAGGATTGAAGACCTCTTCTAAACGCATTAGATTTGGGAAATCTCTAGCTGAGTATTTCAATCTCAATAGATCGATATGTGTGAGAAGAGGATCACGCACCCTTCAGATAATTAGTTCCCTATAAAAAAAATGTGGAAAATGTCTCTATTCCTTTCTTTTTCATACATGGAGTAGCAGACGCAGTGACAGACCGGGTTGCATGATAAAATTTCTATATTTTTGCAACATCAAAGTGAAAAGTGTTCAAGCTTTCTGATGGGTACCTACGTGAACTATTGTTTGAGCAAGAAACGAAGAAATGATTAAAATGGAGGCAAAATTAAAATCACATGTGAGCAATATCTCAAAATGGAGGCAATAGGATGGAAAGGAGGGAAAGGGTTTTAAATAATCCAAAAGAAAAGCATGAAAATTTCGTTTGATGAATAATGAGTAGTTGAGCTCATTGGATTGATTTTATTTCAACATGAAATCTGCAGGTGCAGTGTTTTTTGAGCTTTCATCATTTAAGTAAAGCATCTATCCCTTCATATCAGAGATATAGTTGCTGAAGGTTGATCTTTTTCATCTTCTGGGTATTTGAATGAGTTTTAATTTTTAATCTGATAGTGTTGCTTCAGTGGAGTTTTTCTTGATGACTGCAAGAATGTTTTTGGGCAAGCGCTATGATCTCTAATATGATTTGATGCATTCTTTGTTGTGGTTTATTTACTGGCAGATATTTAATCCAAGGGGATGGTTAATGCTTCAGAATGTGTATGGACTGATAACCACACACAAATTGAGGGGAAAGAGGTGAACACTTGGACCTTCTCATACCTGCAATAATGATTCATTTCTTGGCCCTAACGAGCACTAAAAGAGAAATATCTAAAGTTAGAGATTGGGCAAGTTGGAAAAGCTTTACAAGAGCTGAAGGGCTATGCCTGATGGAGTACGCGCTATTGTTCTTCTAAGGATAAGGATTTTTTCAATCATGAGTGTTGAGGTATCACTCACTCAAGGCTCTCAACGTTTTTAAGTAGAGAAAACATGAGTTTGTTGGGACGATCCAGGTTCCCTACCCAAAATTCTCTTGAAGCGAAGAGAATTCTACTAGCCTCAAGGTAATCTTCATACTTCAATCTCTTTTGGACGCATAAAACCCTTTTGGTTGCTTGTCTCCTCACTTTAGACTTACGAGATCCATCAGCGAAGGGTGCCCCCTTGGCCCCCTCCTATTTTTCATAGCTAGTGATGCCCTTGGATGGTTGTTGAAAGATCCTTTTAGTTAGAAGCAAATAGAAGGAATTTCTATACCTGCCTTCGATAACTAGCTCTGCCTTCAGACATTTGCTGATGACACTAATATCTTGGTCAAAGCTATGCCTAAGTATGCTCATTATGTTTTGGAATGTCTTAATACATTCTGTTTAGCCACTGGATCTCTTATTAACCACAAGAAGATTGCTTTCAAAGCCTTGTTGGTGCAAGACAATCAACAATTGAAGGTCTTTAAGTCCGCAGAGACTTCAGCAAAAATTTTCTTAAAAAAGGTCACCGGAAGGGCACCGGAACAGTACCGGAAGGTCACAGTAAAGTCACCGGAATGTTACCGGAATAGATCAATTTTACAGATTTCAGTTCATGAAGAGTTGAAGGATGGAAAGAGGAAGAAAAGAACAAATTTTGAAGCTTGGAAGAAGAACCGAAAAAAAATTGTACACATATGTACAGTAGTATAGTCAGCGTTATAAGCTTGTACAAATTTATCTATAAATACTTGAAAATGCCGAGGCGCATAGTATGAGAGATGAAAGAAGAGAGAAAGTATGAGAGGTGTAGATAATAGAATGAGAGACATAGAATGAGAAGAATAAGAAGTTAGATGTTATGAGACTTATGAAAAGTTAGTTGAGTTTTTCCTCTCATCACTCAATTGTAACTTTCTGAGTAATCGAAGAAAAGTTGCGCCGAAATTTCTGTGTATTTTCATCTGTGATAGATGATTTGTGAAATCCTATTGAGGATATCTAAGTCTATAGTTAATCAATCTATAGCTTAAGTTTCAGAGTTTAATTGTAAACAGAAAACGATAATTGTCAGTAGGAACATTCATATGTGTTGAGTGTTCAAAGTTTACTGAAATAGGCGCATTTTCGGTGATCAATGTTTTGATCATTTCTCAGTGCATACTTTAAAGTTTTGCATGAGTGAGAGCTTAATCTTTAAGTTAGAAGATAAGCTATTCGTAACCAGAAGCATTTGCTTAAACGGGTTCTATTCAAGGAGAACCAAGTCTTAGAAGTTACAGGTGTAAAGTCGACTGTTCAGGGTAACAGTTTCAGACATAGATAACTTGCGAAGATTAATTTGAATAAATTGTGCAGCAGACTTTTGTGTTGTGAAGTTTGTGACTTACTCTTGGTATAGAGGTGTTCTAATCACAAGAGTAGGTTATTCTTTTGGAGATTAACACTCTCCATCAGTGGTATCAGAGCAGGTATCAGAGCAGCAGTGGTATCAGAGCAGGTAAAGTGGTATTAAAGCAGGAGACACCAAAATCAAAGAAAGGAGGTTCCCGACTGCTGCAGTTACAAAGAATTCAACAACCGAAGAACTAGAAGGTGAAAGCTTGAAGGCGAAACCTGAAGAAGAGATCATACGACATCAAGAAAGACAAACGGAGTCCAATTTGAAGATTCTCTATATATTATTATTCATAAAGGTACATATATTATTCATAAAGGTTGAAGATTTCAATACACAGAAAGACACAAGATGGGAGATTCTCTACAGATAGAGAAACTGGATAGGGAAAACTATCCTGCGTGGTCAATGAGGATGGAAGTTCATCTTATGAGCAAAGATTTGATAGCTTATATCACAGGAGAAGAAGAAAAGCCACAGTTCAGAGATCCTAGTGTTCCGACTAGGGAAGAGTTAGCAGATTTGAAAAACTGGATGAAGAAAGATGCGCAAGCTAGAAGCATTATCTATATGGCAGTAAATGATTACTTGTTACCTCATATTCGAGGTCTTGAAAGTGCAACGGACATTTGGAATGCATTGGAGGAGCATTTCCAGAATACTACTAAGTCAAGAAAGGCATCCTTATGGGCAGAGTTTACAACCTTCAAGAAGAAGGCTTCTCAGTCCGTTTCAGACTATGTGACAAGAATGAAAGACATTGCAGATGCATTAGGCGCTGTTGATGAAGATATCGAAGAGGATAAATTGGTAAGACAAATTCTTACAGGCTTAAGAGGTGATGACAAATGGAAGCCGTTTATTTTGTCTACGGAATTATCACTTGACCATTTCACTCCTGATTTAAATCAGCTGTTAGGTCATATGCTAACATTTGAGAATGATGTTAAAGGAGATGGTGACAAGAGTGCAGGTCACGCAATGTACTCGAAAGATAAAAAGAAGAATAGCAAAGGAAAGCAACAAGCAAATGAAGATGAAGGAACAACTAGCCAAGCCAACTTCCTAAGAGGAAGAGGAGGTGGCAAAGGTAGAGGAAGAGGCAGAAACAATAAAGATGGAGGCAAAGCATGCTGGATTTGTGGTAAGACAAATCATTTAGCTAATGATTGTTGGCACAATACTCAAAGTAATAATGGATATAGTCAAAGTTACAATGCAAGAGGAAGAGGTGGCAGAAATCAAAGAGGAAATTTCAGAGGCAGAGGTGGTAGGAGTTACTTTGGAAGAAATGCAGTAAGAGGATTCCAAAGTCAACAATATAACAATACCTACTACAATTACGCTTCAGAACAGAAGGAAGATTCAACAATGATATTGAATGCTACTTGTGAAAGTCAGAGTGAAGATCAAAGAGTCTTCTACATTGACTCAGGATGTAGTAATCACCTGAGTGGAAACATATCATTGATGACTGATTTGGAGAATAAAGTTTCTAATCATGTTGTTCAAACAGGTGACAACACAAAGCACAAAGTGAAATCGATTGGATCAGTAAAAGCCAAAGACGGCAGTACCTTATTGGGTAAGGTACTGTATGTTCCTACAATTCCTAAGAATTTGATAAGTGTAGGACAAATTGTTGAAAAAGGATATGAAGTAAGATTCACTAATGAAGGAGTATACGTGGAAGATCCCAGTCAGGGGTATAAACAGATTGTTTCAGGAAAAAAAGAAGGAAGACTGTTTACACTGAAGATTCAAGGTAACATTGGTCAGGCCATGTTTACATATGAAGGACATAAAATTTCTGAGTTAGATCTTTGGCACAAGAGACTTGGACATTTTAATGAAAGAGGTATAAAAGACATGGTTAACAATGGTTCGGTGCTTGGATTGCCTAATGTTGCAAGTCAAAATATGACATACAAATGCGAGGCATGTCAGTTTGGTAAGGCTCATAAGAATTCTTATACCAAGCATGGTTTTATGCACTCAGAGAAGCTTGAGTTGGTACACACAGATGTGTGGGGACCATCAAAGGATTTCAGTATAAATGGATCAAGATATTATGTGATTTATGTTGATGATGCTACCAGATGGATCACTATCTATGTGATCAAAGATAAGTCAGAAGTATTCAATACATTCAGACATTATCATGCATATGCAGAAAGAACAACAGGTCATAGATTGAAGAGACTAAGATCAGATGGAGGGGGAGAGTATTTCTCCAACGAATTCAGTGACTACTTATGGAATGCAGGTATAAAAAGGGAAGTTACTTGCAGGTATTCTCCTCAACAAAATGGTGTAGCAGAAAGAAGGAATAGGACTCTTGTTGAGTTTGCAAGGTCCATGATGAATGAGAAAAATTGCCCTAATTATTTATGGGCTGAAGCTGTAAATACAGCTACTTATTTGGTAAATAGGTTACCATGCAAAGCCTTGCAAGGTATGACACCATATGAAGCTTGGTGGGGTAAAAGACCTACCCTGGATCATTGCAGAGTATTTGGATGTGTGGCATATGCATATGTGCCATCACAATTAAGACAAAAGTTGGAATCTAAAGCTGAAAAATATGTTTTCATTGGTTATGATGATAGACAGATGGGATACAGGTTGTGGAATCCATCCACAAAACATTTTCTGGTATCAAAAGATGTTACGTTTGATGAGCAAAGTTCTTGGTATGCAGGAACAGTTAACAACAATACAGGTGATGAAGAAGAAGTGAGTCAAAAGAAAGGTAAATCAAAAGTTCAAATAATTGATGAAGAAGAAAATTATGAAGTGCAGGAAGAAGTTGAAGAAAGGCCAAGATTTGATCCTGAGTGTGAAGAACCAGAAACCTCAAGGACTGGAGAACTCAGAAGGTCATCAAGAAATAGATGGCAACCTACAAGGTACAGTTATGATACTTCATTTTTGGCTACGAAAGATTATGCTTACATAGTGAAAGCAGATGAAGACCCTTCTACTTATGAAGAGGCAAAAGGTAAGGAAAAATGGGAGAAGGCTATGCAGGAAGAACATGATGCATTGGTAGAAAATCAAACATGGGATTTAGTTCCTAAACCAAATAGCCAGAAGATTATTGGATGTAAGTGGGTCTACAAGACCAAAAGATTTGCAGATGGAAGTGTGTCTAGATATAAAGCTAGACTTGTTGTCAAAGGGTTTGCTCAGACTTATGGAGTTGATTATGATGAGACTTATAGTCCAGTGGCAAAGATGACAACTATCAGAACACTCATAGCTGTTGCTGCGAGCAAAGGTTGGAAGTTATGTCAGTTAGATGTGAAAAATGCTTTTCTAAATGGATATATTTCAGATGATGTGTTCATGGAGCAACCTCAAGGGTTCAGAGATAGAAGGTATCCAGAACATGTGTGCAAGCTCAAGAGAGCTTTGTATGGCTTGAAGCAAGCGCCAAGAGCGTGGAACTATAGACTGGTAAAGTTCTTGAAAGAACTTGGTTTCCAGGTGTCTGAAGCAGATAGTAGTCTGCTTATAAAAGCAAGTGATAATGGTTTCATATACATGTGCATATATGTTGATGATATAATCCTTACAGGAACAGATGAGTCAGGTATACAAAGACTCAAGAAGCAAATGGAAAAGGAGTTCAAGATAAGTGACTTGGGAGACTTGTCTTATTTCTTGGGTATGGAGATCACATATACTCAGCATGGAGTATTTGTGACCCAAGAAAGATATTTGAAGAACTTGTTAATCAAGTTTAAAATGAATGATTGCCGGATAGCACCTACCCCAATGGAGGTGAATCACAAACTGAGTAAGTTTGGAGGTGAAGAATTCAAGGATGTGAGACAATATCAGAGTTTGGTTGGTAGTCTTATCTATGCTACTTTAACCAGACCTGATTTATCATATGCAGTAGGAGTATTGTCTCAATTCATGCACTGTCCAAGGAAAGAACACTGGATTGCAGGACAAAGGGTGTTGAGGTACATTAAGGGTACACTCAAAGAAGGTTTGTATTATGGTTTTACATCAGATACAAATATCAAAATATACAGTGATGCAGATTGGGCAGGTAATCCAGATGACAGAAGGTCAACCTATGGATACATGTGTTATGTGGGAGATAAGCTAATCTCATGGTGTTCCAAGAAGCAACATACAGTTGCTTTATCTTCTACTGAAGCTGAGTACAAAGGCATGGTTGAAGCCGCAAAGGAAGTGATTTGGCTAAAGACTTTAATGAAGAATTTTGACACTATACAGAGGACTCCAATTATATTTGGAGATAATATGAGTTCATTATATTTAGCTGCTAATCCTGTTTTTCATGCCAGGACTAAACACATTGAGATTCAGTATCACTTTCTAAGAGAGAAGGTGATGGATAAAGAGATTGAAGTAATCCATACTTCAACGAAAGATCAGATAGCTGATATGCTTACAAAAAGTTTGGATGGACCGAAGTTACAAAGGTTCAAGAATATGGCAGGAATAAAGAAGACAGAGAAAACCTCAATTGATGATTGAGGGGGAGCTGTTGGTGCAAGACAATCAACAATTGAAGGTCTTTAAGTCCGCAGAGACTTCAGCAAAAATTTTCTTAAAAAAGGTCACCGGAAGGGCACCGGAACAGTACAGGAAGGTCACAGTAAAGTCACCGGAATGTTACCGGAATAGATCAATTTTACAGATTTCAGTTCATGAAGAGTTGAAGGATGGAAAGAGGAAGAAAAGAACAAATTTTGAAGCTTGGAAGAAGAACCGAAAAAAAATTGTACACATATGTACAGTAGTATAGTCAGCGTTATAAGCTTGTACAAATTTATCTATAAATACCTGAAAATGCCGAGGCGCATAGTATGAGAGATGAAAGAAGAGAGAAAGTATGAGAGGTGTAGATAATAGAATGAGAGACATAGAATGAGAAGAATAAGAAGTTAGATGTTATGAGACTTATGAAAAGTTAGTTGAGTTTTTCCTCTCATCACTCAATTGTAACTTTCTGAGTAATCGAAGAAAAGTTGCGCCGAAATTTTTGTGTATTTTCATCTGTGATAGATGATTTGTGAAATCCTATTGAGGATATCTAAGTCTATAGTTAATCAATCTATAGCTTAAGTTTCAGAGTTTAATTGTAAACAGAAAACGATAATTGTCAATAGGAACATTCATATGTGTTGAGTGTTCAAAGTTTACTGAAACAGGCGCATTTTCGGTGATCAATGTTTTGATCATTTCTCAGTGCATACTTTAAAGTTTTGCATGAGTGAGAGCTTAATCTTTAAGTTAGAAGATAAGCTATTCGTAACCAGAAGCATTTGCTTAAACGGGTTCTATTCAAGGAGAACCAAGTCTTAGAAGTTACAGGTGTAAAGTCGACTGTTCAGGGTAACAGTTTCAGACATAGATAACTTGCGAAGATTAATTTGAATAAATTGTGCAGCAGACTTTTGTGTTGTGAAGTTTGTGACTTACTCTTGGTATAGAGGTGTTCTAATCACAAGAGTAGGTTATTCTTTTGGAGATTAACACTCTCCATCAAGCCTCATCAAATTTATTGCCCCATTCTATTTCTGATACAAGGTGTGAAATCATTAAAGATGGAGAAATCTTCAGATTGTTAGGTATTGTTATGGGCTTCCAAGTCTCCCTAAACCAAAGGCGACAATGGGTGCTAGATAAATTCACGAATAAACTTTTTCACTAGTATGCTTGCCAACCCACTATTCTTGATAGAGTTTTTGTCATGGATCACTACTTACTACCCGCTCTAGTCTACTTTATATCCTGCTGGATGCCAAACAAAAAGAACATTAACCAACTCCTTGCTCTTCCCAATAGCTTTCTATGGGGAGGAAGTCTACATCACAAAAAAATACCTAAAGTGTCCTGGAAAATCTGCTATCTTCCCAAGAAGGAGGGAGGCTAAGGAATCTTTGGCCCCATTAAAATGGCCACTAACCTCTCTGCCAAATGGATATTTAGACTATTGACTTCTTTGACTTTTAGGCTCGCCTCATCAAAAGAAATTTGCATAAATTTCAGTTAACTCTGTGCAAAGCTTCTAAAGATCACAGTTTGTGGGATATTCTTGTTTCTCCCCATAACTACACCTCTGTTGGTAGCCCTATTTCTTGCAGGTTTTGGAAAGCTTGGATGACTGTGAAAGCTAAGTATTCCCCTAAACCTAAGTCTTTCCTACTTTCTAATTTTTTTTTAATGCAAGAGATCATGTGGTGTGGCTGGATATCTCTATGGGATAATGGTTCCTTGGGGATTAAGAAACATAAATGTTGCAAGAAGGGGTGCTCATCTTAGAAAGATATTAGTGATGGAGGGCAGATTTTATCCAATGAGCATCTCTCTCAAGTATCTAATATGTCTACTAGCTGCTTGCAAGTCTTGCTAGAGCATAAAGACATGCTGATGAGAAAACGTTCTGCTAGTAATCAGAGGAATTCTATCAACCTGAAGGCAGTCACTCAAGACATGCTAAGGAGATTTAAGAAGCAAAGAGGCCATCTCTCTGATACTACACAATTTGAATGCTAGATGGATTCCAAGGTGGAACTTTGCTCAGTAAAGACGCAGATTCATGAGTCTTTGGAACCTCCCCTACAACATCAAGCACTGTTTTTTGATGTGGCTCATCCTTCACCATGGGGTTTGGTGTGGTTCCGAAGCCAGGAAATCTGGTATTCAAGATGAAGTTTTTATGTATTGTGGTAGTGACGAGGACATTCACCACCTTTTTTTTTGGTTATGTGCATGCCCAAGAGTTTTGGAGTCTCCTGCATCCTTACTGCCAGCAATGGAATATCAACCTTACCTTCAATGAAACTTTGGTTGGCTCCAACAACAAGTTTGATTATGCTCTGTGGAATATATGGAGAGGGCACATCCTCTGGTTCATTTGGAGATCAAGAAATGAGAGACTGTTTAACAATGGTAGAAGCTCCTTCACTCCTATTTTACTGGTCTCAAAGCTTTGGGGGAAAGAGTATTGCGATTATCAAAGGTGTCCCCCCTGGGAAGTTCAGTCTTCCTTAGCATCTGGACAACACTTCGCCTTGTAAATGGAGGGAGACATTATTATAGATGTACTCTAAGAACAGATTTGAAATGGTTTTCTTAGGTACTTAATTCCTTGGCCTGATCTCTATTATTCCCTGGCTTGGTTTGATTGTTGTATCCCCTTGTCTGATTTTTGTAATCCGTGGTCTTTATATGAGATCTTTATCCCTTTACTGGCTTGCTTCTCTAATAAAATATGTAGAGGTCTTGGGACCTTTTTGGGTGGGGGTGTCCTACCTATTATACACTCATTCAATTTATCTTTTAATTCAAATTTCCTATTTCATAAAAAAAAGTTCACGTTTGTGTGCTTATGGCTTGGATTCAAGCCAAAGTGTGTGTTAAGCATTCAAGTCATAAAAAAATACATGCCTTTATCCATATGGACTGACTTGGAGCACAAAATGTCACCTATGGCAATGGACAAAGAAAGCACAAGAAGTGGAGGATCATGAGGAGATACAAGATGCAAGGGTAGATAAAAAGAAAAAAAATCCCATGCACATTTGGCCTCAAATTAAAGTCTTTTGTGCATAATTTAGCATGGATATGACTATAAAATAATTTACAAGCATGTTTTGGTCATTATTCTACCATATCATGCCATAATTACCCGCATTACTGTGTTAAAGGCACTTAGGTATCCTAAAACTCTACCTTTTTGTAGAGAGTCACCATAATAAGGTGATTTCTCTATGTATAGATATGCATTTACCACATATTATATCTTGTTATAAAGCTTATCTCTTTGATTTTTCCAATTTCTTGCTAGGTTCTTCTCTCGTAGTTACAAAGAGCATATTTTCTAAGCCTCTATTTTTTGCTTAACCTTAATTTACAATTTGTTTAACTTTATGTAGTTGGGTGCCTCATCATTTGAACTCCAATTGGAGTGATCTACACATCGTTAGAAATTTGGTAGTTTTCACCTTGTGCGGTAAAGAACCCAAAGCCATTGCAGATTCTAGTTGTGGAAAAATCAGCTTGGAAGAGGATTGATAACTTCTAGTATGCATATTCGAGTGAAATCTCTTCACATTTGGTATTAGAGCATTCTTATTAGAGCACATGTTAGAAAACAAAAACACAAAGAACATCAAGAAATCATAGAGAAAGCAAAGGAAAGATAGGAGCTATGAACATATGATTCTAAAAAGAGTGTGCAACATTCATGCTATTGTAAGGCTATGGAGGTGAAGCTTTTGTATGTAAGACATTTTTGTCACTTTATGTTATTTGAAGTCATAAAATCTCTTTTCTTACCCTTTACTACATGTATTGATCATCACATTTTGCTAGAAGTGATATTTATCACTCGTTGGAGGCTTATGAGTAGTTGGTACAAGAGGAAGATCCAAGAAAACGTTCTTGGATATGTAAATACATCTAGCTGTATATGCACATTGTATGCATGTTTTACATATTGCATAAAATTTAATGAAGAAGAAGATTTTATTGTGTACATGGAAGAATACTAAAGCTTATATATAAGCTTGAGGATGGAGTTATATGAATCCTATTTGGTGTAAGAAATGTATGCAATGAAAGTGCTTATTTACGTAGGCTTGTGAAGTTTATGCTCAAGGTGAATGATAGTTTTGAACAAGCATGCCTAGGCTACATATAAGTTAGATCTACAGTTCAGAATTGTTGCATGAAATTGTTAGGATGGAACCGATATGGCTACCTACATTCTCTGATTATCCAAATTTGTAAATATCATTAGGACTTTTGATGAATATTAATTGTCATTCGGAGTTATAACTCACTAAGGGAGGTTAACATGGTCTAGTTTTCTTATTCTCTAAGAAAGATAGAGTGAAGTGTTACAGAGGAAGAGAACTGAAGTTGTCATAAAATGTGCTAAAGTCAAGAGTAATTTTGTATCTATTGTAATTTTGCAATCAATATAATGCATAATATCTTTTCTCTGATATAGCCTTTGTTGTATAGTATTTTTCCTATGCTATGTAGTTGAAATTTATTTTAGTTTAAGCAACATTCTCAAGTGTTAGTCAAGGAATAGAAATGCATTCGAATTTGTTTCTAGCATTTCTCATTCTTCGACCCCAATTTTCTTGTAAAAAAGGAAGTAGGAAACATTTGGAAACCATGAGCAGATCGGGTATCATCAATAGCCCCTTTGAGGTGAAGTCCTCATTGGTTCACTAAAGAGATGAATGGAAGCATTCCAGGCCATTGAGAGGGAGTATCCCAACATGATGGGGTAAGTGGATTTCAAAATATCAAGAATTCAAGGCAACCCTTGGCATGATGAAATCATCTATATCATAATTTATGAATACTAACAGGGGAGAAAGTTCAAGAAGTGCCCCTGTAACCGAGAAATTCTCTGCCATAGTGGATAAGGGGGTGATACTATATCCATTTCTTACACAACTATTTGAGTAACATGCCGCTTTCGAAGCAAGTAAGTTGCAAATGATAATGTAGAAAGATGACATAGTAGATGAATCACTCTTTGTGTGAGCTAAAAATGACTAGGCAAATGAGCTTCTATGGAGGATGTTGAGCCATTGAATGCTGAGAAGTGAGCTTGAGGGCATATTTTGTAGGGTTCCCTTCATCGTGCTGATGAAAAAAGAGTTCAAAAAATGTATAAACAAATAGAGGTAGAAGTACAAGGGAAATACCAAGAGGATGTGGCAACCACTCTTGAGGCTGAATAATGTTCTAGAGGTACTCAAGATGAGATGGAAAAAACAAGGTGGGTAAAGTAGAAATAAAAATAGTAGCAATAGGAGCTATAGTCATAACAATAAAAAAGCAACAAGAACAATAGCAATGACAACACCAACAAACAAAACAACCTCCAATATCACAACCAATCACTTTCCAACAACCATTATCACAACGTGAAACTTCACATAGGAGTGAAAGAGACCAGTTACCACAAACCAATTAGTTGGCTAGAACTATAGACTTCCGTACCTTTTTTAGAAGATGTCCAGATCTATGGAAGACATAGTCGGATGAAATTCTACTACCAATGAATAGATTTTCATCCATTATTTATCCATGGTTCAACATTGAGTCCAAAATCATTGCTTATCTGTTTTGTTTGCTAAGAGTTTTCTCCTTACAAATGGGAAAAAATGAGCAAGCTTGGACTATTGTTCAAACACAAATGGAACATATGCATGCATAATTGTTGCTGCTGAAGCAACATAATGGAGAGATACAAGACTCTTTAGCTTAGTGTGCCAATATTCTAGAGGAGGAAGTGCAAGCCTTGAAATCTTGGGTAAATGAGTTCGAAATCCATGTTGAATAGATTTTACATGATCATTAGGAAGTCACATAACAATTGCACGATATGTAGGATGAGCTAAGGAGAGTTAGAGTGGGTAAAGATGATTTCTAGAACCAAGCTACCATTCTACTCACTAAGAAAAACCGTCTCTAGCTAGGTAGTTTTGCTAATCAAGAAATTTCAAGTCTCTCTAGAAAGGATTGAAGGATTTAAAGACTTAGAGAATCAATTACAAGAATATACACAACTTATTATAAAAAATGCTTAGATCTTAATGGATAAAGAAGTTTAAATCACTTAGCCTAAAAGAAATCGCGCACATTATTCAAGACCTTAGAAACTAAATAGGTTTGAAGTGGATCAAAAGAGTGCAAAACTTTAGCCATTATGGATAGAGGTGGAAGAAGATAAGGCCACTACTCATGATTTTATATGTAGAATTTCAATAGAAAATTCGAAAGCTAAAGAGAAAGTAGCATCCTAGAACACTCATTTAACCAATGATCCTAACTCAACGAGCATCATACCTTGTTGGTGGTCGATTTGAAAGATATTTTAATGCTTCAAAAATGCCTAATGCCTATTTGAAAAGGTGGATCATTTCTATAACGGGCTCATCAAATTTGTTCTTATCAAGCCCTTTCTATAATATTGTGTGGCTTTCCTTATCATTTCACTCACGATGGTTGTGAGCTACTTGCATGCTTTCCTAAAGGCATTGCAATGCCATTTTGTAGGTGACTGTATCGGGTGTCTTATAAGAACTTTTTGGTCGCGCTTTTTTGTTGCCCGACATGGAACTCGATGCCATCGATAAGAAGCACACAAAGACTACTTCCATCCATACCACCTAAACGCGTCCAAGCCATCATATATGAGCTATCCCTCTCTAATCCTCTTCATGCGAGTATAATCATACTCCAAGGGGAGAGACTCCTCGAGTCCCCCCCCCCCCCCCCCCCCCCCTTCTACCAAATGGCATAATGCCCTCAAGGATGCCATGCGGCATCTATGCCATCTCACCCAAATAGGTGTGCATCCATGATGTGACATTTCCTTCCCCTTGAAAGAATTTTCATCCTCCAAAATGTAGATCAAATGTCCATAATGGTAGAAGAACTACTCGGACTCGCTTGTACCCCATGTACTCTATTCGTCTAAGTTCTATTGGAAGAACATCTATTGGCATTGAGATAATCACTAAGTATTGATTATCCTAACTAATGTTTACACATCATGCTCATGATGTAATACCAACTAAGAGTCTGGTACCCCAATAAGTTATATATATCCCTATCTGCTAGAAACTCTAAGGAGAGGCATCATCAATCTACTCCAAGTGTAACGAATGTCAACAACTAGATTATCACATCTATTCCAAGACCATTAGTGAGAATAGAATAATTGCTTCTCTCTAGATTCGACCTGTGAGACTCAATCTAATCATAATGATTCACTCTCTCCCTCTCATCTTTGATAGAATAGTGCCACTTATATCTAGACAACCAAAATGTGAAATTGAAACTTTCTCTCGCTAACCCTCTCTATAATCTCATATAAGGAAAAGAGTTGTGGTAGTGGAACCTATTCCACTTTCCCTTTCCCTTTGAAAGAGATTCTTTTGAATTCAATTGCTCTACTCATCCATAATTGAGAACATTCAGATATTTTCTCCAAGGTTTTGCTTCCAAAACAGTGGACAATCGAACTACCATGTGAAGGAAAATTAAAATGAAAATTAGAGTAAATGAAATCCTTATGAAATGTAGACTAGGAGATGGTTTCTAAACACCTATTCTCTTTGAAGCGAAAACAAACTCTATTCTTCTCATATGAAGAAATCATGTTCCTTTCCTTTTTGTTCTTTCTCAAAAAACACGAGGTAATGTGAGACCTCTGAGGTAAAGTGAGATCTCTTATCCATCTCTTAACTGATTCTCATTTTCTCCTTTCCTAAAAAGAGAAACTCATGAATATATTTAGTCCTCTCTTCCATAACGAATGCATAATCGCTGATTACTTATATTTTTGTGAAGATGTAGAGCAAATCTCCCCTAACTAATGAATGTGTATGAAGTGAAGAGTGGAGAAAAGAAATTTCTTATGAGGGTCAAAGCTCTTTGCTAAAGAGCTATCTCAGTCAACCATCGTCCGTGCATGGATCCATATGATCCAATCCAAGTAATGGAATTATTCTTCTTGAAAGCCCGAAAATGAGTATGTGCTACCAATGGTGATAAAATCACCCATCACATTCTCTACTAGAAGAATAAATCTTCCCTAAACTTTAAATGATAACTCCCAATCCTAAGAAGAAGTCTACTAAGCGGTCTCCCATGATCTAGTGAGACATGACATCATGAATGATGAGTCATTTTCTCCTTGTCCATAGAAGAAGAGTTCTCAAAGGGAAGTTGTTTCCGCGGTCCCATACGAGTGGAGCCTTCTTCCAATTCACAGTGTCATACATGCACTTAACTAAATTTATATTCCATATATATATAATGGAATATGTAGGTGGATTTTAATGAATACCATATCCTAAACTCATATCTGTGGACTCAAATGACTATCATGTCCTTTAACTAGTTAGTTTGTTTCTAATCATCATGTGACAATATGTGACGGTGGATATCCCTTTCGTATTCCATACTAACTTGTTCTTAGGTACAAAGATAAGGTTTAAGTGCCTCTATGTAGATCTCAATGTACATATATATATTGGGTACCCGAATTATTTTTGACTAAGGGATCTATGCTCTATGTCATAGAGCTAATGGCATGCCTATGGCCTTCCTTACGATCACTCAAATCACATTAGTACCCCTCGATGCTCTCTCATGAAACCCATCTCTATGATCCCATCTAACTGTTTTACTTAGCTGTGTAGGACAAATGCTTCCCTACTTGCTCAAGTGATGTGCATGAGTGAAACTAATCACTCTTTGGGTATTCATCATGATACCCCATAGTCTCTTAATCATCCTATGAGACTCGTGAAGATAAGTAAATCTTCATTACTTTGGAGATTATCATAATTGTATCTCCCTTGCCCCTATGCAACTTCCTATAACATATAGGATTGCTTGTGCACATTCCGAATGGTGAAGGTGCATGTCCTTCCCCTTAGCAAACCTATGGTCTAAATCCATAAGGATTATATATAGGGATCCTATTTCTAATGAAGTTGCCATATCTATGATTGATTTTATTGTCTTAAGTCCATCAAGTACATGCATACAAGCATGCTTACATGTTCTTGATGTTTGCAGAGAAGGCACCTTACCATGCCATAACATTCTTTCCTAAAGTGAAGTATATTTATACCGCCATGAGATGGGAAACATTTCGACAACATTTCCCCAAGGAAATGGAGTCCCAAAAGAATTTAGCCATAATTTCAATGGCACATAGGCCATCCAACAACACACGGCTTGACAACACAGGTGTGTAGAGAAAGAGAGAGAGAGGGGGAGAGAGAGAGAGATAGAAAAAAAAAGAGAGAGATGTGTGTACACAGTTTGCTCAGAATGTAGTTCGTGTGGGTAAACTCAACAGAAGCAGACTTTCATTCAAAATGCAAGGAAATGTCAGATTTTTGCTCTCGGGTCCAGTTAATACGTTGCATCAGTATAAGCATTGGTATAAGCATTGGCATAAGTGTCAGTATAAGCATCGGTAATTTCCAGTAGATTACCGATGCATATACCAAGGCCCATACGGTCGGTATTGCATCCATGGTTTTTCAAGAATTTTCAACGGTCATACGGATGTTGAGGCATGACTGTTGATATGGAGAATGTCGATATGCCCCTCATATGTTGTAGTGAAAGTGTGTTAGAAAAGCTTTGAAAAGATTTTGCTAATCCTTTCAACAATGTAGAATGAGTGATGCACTCAGAATAATCTCATCAATGTTTGCCAATTGCTCTTTCAAGTCCTTGATGCGTGTCACATATACATCCAACAACTCATTTTCATCCATACAAACATCCTCGAGTTTTTTCCTCAACTATGCAACATGTGCTTCATTATGCATGACATACAAAGAAGCAAGAGAGTCCCATGCTTGTCGTGATGTAGAACATGACCGAATGTGTGGAACTATAGCACACTGCACAGAAAGCGCAATCAAAGCATGAGCTTGAGCATCTTTTCCATCCCATCTAAGCTGCTTGTGTGTAGGTGGAGAAGGAGAAACCACTGTACTTAAAGAAGAAGCTCTATCTCTGAGATTAGGTTGTGAAGTAGAAGAATGTTCTGGTATTCGATCTACATCTACAACTATGTTTCAAAGTTGTTTTGCAACAAGAACATGCTTCATCATGTAAGAACACTTCGGATAATTGTTGCCATCAAGCTTATCTTCAGCTTGAAGCATGCCAAACAAGTCATTGTTGCCGGCTATTTCTCTAAAGAACAAGAATGAGACAAAATCTTTACTTCAATGAGATCTAAAATGAGTGCTAAAAGTTTAGCTCACAAATCATCACTGTGATGGTGTTTTTCACTACATGAATGGCTTTGAAAGGGGGGTAAAACCCTAGTGCAATTGGTGGAAATGCTTCTTGGTTGCTGAAATTCACTGTTCTATGCTCCGAAGTCGATCTCCACTGTTAAGCGTGCATGCACACCACGATAAAAAAAACCAAAACTTATGAAGGAGATGAGCCTACTCTAATACCACTATTGGGTTTGTGTAGAGGTGTGAGAGACATACGAGAAGCGCACATAAGGAGCACAAATGCAGCAAGACACATGAAGAAGATGGATGGTTGGGATAACTCTTTCTATTGACGATGACTTGAACTGAAGTAAGAGTTGAATAATATCTCTAGGTACAAAATACCAGCACATATGAGTGAATCATGTATGTGGTAACATGGGGAAAAAACTTCTAGCTAGCACTAGAGTAAAAAGTGCCCATGTATAGGGAAAACGTTCACATCAAAGCTACTCGAGTAAGACATAAGTGTAACAAGTGTTGGATATGTGCCATTCACAATATTCCATAAGTCCTTTGATACTAATAGATTCATCATAAAACTCCACACTATATTATTAGACATTCCCTCAATATTTTCTTCATTCTCAAGTTTATACTCACTCATCTTGTTAAGGGTGTATGTCAACTATGCTTTGACACCGAATGTTGGAATTGGGATGGGCCACAATAACAATATATCAGAGGTTTACAAGATCTTCCAATAGATGAACCTTACCATATGAAGCTTAATACTCAAAAAGAAGATGAGAAAGGGATAGAGAGAGTATAGGAGAGATTTCAAGTGTTAGGATAAGCTATGAGTCTCACCTATACTATCTATATTCAAATGTCAAATTACAATGTGTGCATATGATACAAAGTGAAAATATCCCTATCTAGGTAGAAATAGGAGCTAGATACAAGAGGTTGTGTGGCTAAGAGATATGAAGAGTGTGTTGTGAGAATATGGAGATAAGAATGATTTAGCATTGTTGTACAACAAACCTAAATTCTGATGAATCTAAATAAAGAATGAGTGACCTAACAAGTAAGAACGGAAATAGAGTTGCTACTCATAGTAAATCAACAATCGATGTTGATGGTAAGCTAGTAGAATATCCTCTAGATAATCACCAAGACATAGACCACAAATCCTCCAAGAGTGCGAGAACGCCTCCAAAGTGGCCTTCAAGATCTCCTCCTAGCTTGAGAAGATTAATCATCTTCTCCAAGTTCTTCTCTAAGATCTTAAGCTTGTTGAGTGATAATAAAAAAATGAGCCCATGACCTTCTTTTATAGCCTTGTATCTATGTGAAAAGCATATCATAAAAGCACAACTAAAAAGCTTCATCATATAAATCTACGATGATAAAAACAACTTTAAAAATTTTCCCACCACCATCTTCACAATTCGCTTTTGGAATAACTAACAAAATAAGTCTCTTCGCATTGTGGGATCATGGGATTTGAACCCATGTAGTTGGGATGAGAGTGAAATGTCTTATCCACATCGTCTACTCACTTCTCTTGAGTAAGTGAATGAAGCAAACTCTACACATGTTGTCTAAAATGTTTTATACCAAGACTTAGGACATGCATGGAGTAGCAGACGCAGTGACAGACTGGGTTGCATGATAAAATTTCTATATTTTTGCAACATCAAAGTGAAAAGAGTTCAAGCTTTATGATGGGTACCTACGTGAACTATTGTTTGAGCAAGAAAAGAAGAAATGATTAAGCACACTATAAATTGGATCGATGAAACCCTGACATCAGAGAGCTGTGAGAAAGGTGATGCAAGGAGATTATGTATATACACAGAAATGCAAAATTAAAATCACATGTGAGCAAGATCTCAAAATGGAGGCAATTTGTTGCTAGGTTCTGCTCTGGTAGTTACAAAGAGCATATTTTCTAAACCTCTATTTTTTGCTTAACCTTAATTTACAATTTCTTTAACTTTATGTAGTTGGGCGCCTCACCTTTTGAACTCCAATTGGAGTGATCTACACATCGTTAGAAATTTGGTAGTTTTCAACTTGTGCGGTAAAGAACCCAAAGCCATTGCAGATTCTAGTTGTGGAAAAATCAGCTTGGAAAAGGTTTGATAACTTCTAGTATGCATATTCGAGTGAAATCTCTTCACATTTGGTATTACAACATTCTTATTAGAGCACATGTTAGAAAACAAAAACATAGAGAACATCCAGAAATCATAGAGAAAGCAAAGGAAAGACAGGAGCTATGAGCATATGATTCTAAATAGATTGTGCAACATCCATGCTATTGTAAGGCTATGGAGGTGGAGCTTTTGTATGTAACACATTTTTGCCACTTTATGTTATTTGAAGTCATAAAATCTCTTTTCTTACCCTTTACTACATGTATTGATCATTGCATTTTGCTAGAAGTGATATTTATCACTCGTTGGAGGCCTTATGAGTAGTTGGTACAAGAGGAAGATCCAAGAAAACGTTCTTGGATATGTAAATACATCTAGCTGTATATGAACATTGTATGCATGTTTTACATATTGCATAAAATTTAATGAAGTAGAAGATTTTATTGTGTACATGGCATAATACTAAAGCTTATATATAAGCTTGAGGATGGAGTTATATGATTCCTACTTGGTGTAAGAAATGTATGCAATGAAAGGGCTTATTTATGCAGGCTTGTGAAGTTTATGCTCAAGGTGAATGATAGTTACATCTAGAATTAAGAATTGTTGCATGAAATTGTTAGGATGGTACCGATATGGCTACCTACATTCTCTAATTATCCAAATTTGTAAATGTCATTAGAACTTTTGATGAATATTGATTGTCATTCAGAGTTATAACTCACTAAGGGAGGTTAACATGGTCTAGTTTTCGTATTCTCTAAAAAAGAGAGAGTGAAGTGTTACAGAGGAAGAGAACTGAAGTTGTCATAAAATGTGCTAAAGTCAAAAGTAATTTTTGTATCTGTTGTAATTTTGCAATCAATATAATGCATAATATCTTTTCTCTAATATAGCCTTTGTTGTATGGTATTTTTCCTATGCTATGTAGTTGAAATTTATTTTAGTTTAAGCAACATTCTCAAGTGTTAGTCAAGGAATAGAAATGCATTCAAATTTGTTTCTAGTATTCCTCATTCTCCGAACCCAATTTTCTTGTAAGAAAGGAAGTATGAAACATTTGGAATCCATGAGCAGATCGGGTATCATCAGTAGCCCCTTTGAGGTGAAGTCCTCATTGGTTCACTAAAGAGATGAATGGAAGTATTCCAGGCCATTGAGAGGGAGTATCCCAACATGATCGGGTAAGTGGATTTCAAAAATATCAAGAAATCAAGGCAACCCTTGGCGTGATGGAATCATCTATATCATAATTTATGGATACTATCATAGGAGAAAGTTCAGGAAGTGTCCCTGTAACCAAGAAATTCTCTGCCTTAGTGGATAACGGGGTGATACTATATCCATTTCTTACACAACTATTGGAGTAACATGCCGCTTTCGAAGCAACTAAGTTGCAAATAGATAATGTAGAAAGATGACATAGTAGATAAATCACTCTTTGTGTGAGCTAAAAATGACTAGGCAAATGAGCTTCTATGGACGATGTTCAGCCATTGAATGCTGAGAAGTGAGCTTGAGGGCATATTTTGTAAGGAGCCCTTCATCGTGCTGATGAAAAAAGAGTTTAAAAAATGTATAAACAAATACAGGTAGAAGTACAAACGAAACACAAAGAGGATGTGGCAACCACTCTTGAGGCTGAATAATGTTGTAGAGCTACTCAAGATGAGGTGGAAAAAGCAATGTGGGTAGATTAGAATTAGTAACAATAGGAGCTATAGTCATAACAATAAAAGAAGCAACAAGAACAATAGCAATGAAAACATCAACAAACAAAACAACCTCGAGTATCACAACCAATCACTTTCCAACAACCACTATCACAACGAGAAACTTCACATAGGAGTGAAAGAGACCAGTTACCACAAACTAATTAGTTGGCTAGAACCATAGACTTCCGTACCTTTTTTAGAAGATGTCCAGATCTATGGAAGACATAGTCGTATGAAATTCAACTACCAATGAATATATTTTCATCCATTATTTATCCATGGTTCAGGAAGGATTTCAACATTGAGTCCAAAACCATTGCTTATGTGTTTTGTTTGCTAAGAGTTTTATCCTTACAAATGGAAAAAAAATGAGCAATCTTGGACTAGTGTTCAAACACAAATGGAACATATGCATGCA
This sequence comes from Ceratopteris richardii, assembly GCA_020310875.1. Taxonomy (NCBI): domain Eukaryota; kingdom Viridiplantae; phylum Streptophyta; class Polypodiopsida; order Polypodiales; family Pteridaceae; genus Ceratopteris; species Ceratopteris richardii. Next base: position 65,460,684 of record CM035442.1, on the reverse strand, counting down.
TAATTGTTGCTGCTAAAGCAACATAATGGAGAGCTACAAGACTCTTTAGCTTAGTGTGCCAATATTCTAGAGGAGGAAGTGCAAGCCTTGAAATCTTGGGTAAATGAGTTCGAAATCTATGTTGACTAGATTTTACATGATCATTAGGAAGTCACATAACAATTGCGCGCTATGTAGGATGAGCTAACGAGAGTTAGAGTGGGTAAAGATGATTTATAGAACCAAGCTACCATTCTACTCACTAAGAAAAACTGTCTCTGGTTAGCTAGTTTTGCTAATCAAGAAATTTCAAGTATCTCTAGAAAGGATTGAAGGATTTAAAGACTTAGAGAATCAATTACAAGAAGATACACAACTTATTATAAAAAATGCTTAGATCTTAATGGATAAAGAAGTTTAATTCACTAATCCTAAAAAAAATCACGCACATTTATTGAAGACCTTAGAAACTAAATAGGTTTGAAGTGGATCAAAAGAGTGCAAAAATTTATCCATTATGGATAGAGGTTGAAGAAGATAAGGCCACTACTCATGATTTTATGTGTAGAATTTCAATAGAAAATTCGAAAGCTAAAGAGAAAGTAGCATCCTAGAATGCTCATTTAACCAATGATCCTAACTGAATGAGTATCATACCTTGTTGGTGGTCGATTTGAAAGATACTTTAATGCTTCTAAAATGCCTAATGCCTATTTGAAAAGGTGGATCATTTCTATAATGGGTTCATCAAATTTGTTCTTATCAAGATCTTTCTATAATATTGTGTGGCTTTCTCTATCATTTCACTCACGATGGTTGTGAGCTACTTGCATGCTTTCCTAAAGGCATTGCAATGTCATTTTGTAGGTGACTCTATCAGGTGTCTTATATGAACTTTTTGGTCGCCCTTTTCTGTCACCCGACATGGAACTCGATGCCCTCGATGAGAAGCACACCAAGACAACTTCCATCCATACCACCTGACCACGTCCAAGCCATCATATATGAGCTATCCCTCTCTAATCCTCTTCATGCGAGTATAATCATACTCCAAGGGAAGAGACTCCTCGAGTCTCTTTGCTAAAATGGTTAACCATGATATGAGATGATAACATAAACACATGTGTACCCATACTAAAGAGCTATCTCACTCAACCATCATCTGTGCATGGATCCATATGATCCAATCCAAGTAATGGATTTATTCTTCTTGAAAGCCCGAAAATGAGTATGTGATACCGATGGTGATAAAATCACCCATCACATTTTCTACTAGAATAATAAATCTTCCCTAAACTATAAATGACAACTCCCAATCCTAAGAAGAAGTCTACTAAGCGGTCTCCCATGATCTAGTGAGACATGACATCATGAATGATGAGTCATTTTCTCCTTGTCCATAGAAGAAGAGTTCTCAAAGGGAAGTTGTTTCCGCGGTCCCATACGAGTGGAGCCTTCTTCCAATTCACAGTGTCATACATGCACTTAACTAAATTTATATTCCATATATATATAATGGAATATGTAGGTGGATTCTAATGAATACCATATCCTAAACTCATATCTGTGGACTCAAATCAGTCCCATGTCCTTTTACTAGTTAGTTTGTTTCTAATCATCATGTGACAATATGTGACGGTGGATATCCCTTTCGTATTCTAGACTAACTTGTTCTTAGGTACAAAGATAAGTTTTAAGTACCTCTCTGTAGATCTCAATGTACATAGATATATTGGGTACCCCAATTATTTTTGACTAAGGGATCTATGCTCTATGTCATAGAGCTAATGGCATGCCTATGGCCTTCCTTACCATCACTCAAATCACATAAGCACCCCTCGATGCTCTCTCATGAAACCCATCTCTATGATCCCATCTAATTGTTTTACTTAGTTGTGTAGCACAAATGCTTCACTACTTGCTCAAGTGATGTGCATGAGTAAAACTAGTCACTCTTTGGGTATTCATCATGATACCCCGTAGTCTCTTAATCATCCTATGAGACTCGTGAAGATAAGTAAATCTTCACTACTTTGGAGATTATCATAATTGTATCTCCCTTGCCCCTATGCAACTTCCTATAACATATAGGATTGCTTGTGCACATTCCGAATGGTGAAGGTGCATGTCCTTCCCCTTAGCAATCCTATGGTCTAAATCCATAAGGATTATATATAGGGATTCTATTTCTAATGAAGTTGCCTTATCTATGATGATTTGATTGTCTTAAGTCCATCAAGTACATGCATACAAGCATGCTTAGACGTTCTTGATGTTTGCAGAGAAGGCACATTACCATGCCATAACATTCTTTCCTAAAGTGAAGTACAATTTATACTGCCATGACATGGGAAACATTTCGACAACATTTCCCCAAGGAAATGGAGTCCCAAAAAATTTTAATTATCAATTCAATGGCACATAGGCCATCCAAGAACACAGGGCTTGACAACACAGGTGTGTGTAGATAAAGAGAGAGAGGGGGAGAGAGAGAGATAGAAAAAAAAAGAGAGAGATGTGTGTACACAGTCTGCTCAGAATGTAGTTCGTGTGCGCAAACTCAACAGAAGCAGACTTTCATTCAAAATGCGAGGAAATGTCAAATTTTTGCTCTTGGGTCCAGTCAAAATGTTGCATGAGTATAAGCGTCGGTATAAGCATCGGTACAAGTGTTGGTATAAGCATCGGTAATTTCCAGTACATTATCGATGCCTATACCAAGACTCATACCGTCGATATTGCATCCGTGGTTTTTCAAGCATTTTCAACGGTCATACGGATGCCGAGGCATGAGTGTCGATATGGACAACATCGGTATGCCCCTCATATGTTGTAGTGAAAGTGTGTTAAAAAGGATTTGAAAAGATTTTGGTAATCCTTTCAACAATGTAGAAATGCGTGATGCATTCGGAATAATCTGATCAACGTTTGCCAATTGCTCTTTCAAGTCCTTAATGCGTGTCACATATACATCCACCAACTCATTTTCATCCATACATTCATCCTCACGTTTCTTCCTCAACTATGCAACATGTGCTTCATTATGCATGACATACAAAGCATCAAGAGAGTCCCATGCTTGTCGTGAAGTAGAACATGACCGAATGTGTGGAACTATAGCATGCTTCACAGAAAGCGCAATCAAAGCATGAGCTTGAGCATCTTTTCCATCCCATCTAAGCTGCTTGTGTGTAGGTGGAGAAGGAGAAACCACTGTACTTAAAGAAGAAGCTCCATCTCTGAGATTAGGTTGTGAAGTAGAAGAATGCCCTGGTCTTCAATCTACATCTACCACTATGTTTCAAAGTTGTTTTGCAACAAGAACATGCTTCGTTATGTAAGAACACATCAGATAATTGGTCCCATTAAGCTTATCTTCAGCTTGAAGCATGTCAAACAAGTCATTGTTGCCCGCCATTTCTCTAAAGAACAAGAATGAGACAAAATCTTTACTTCAATGAAATCTAAAATAAGTGCTAAAATTTTAGCTCACAAACCATCACTCTGATGGTGTTTTTCACTGCATTAATGGCTTTGAAAGGCAGGTAAAACCCTAGTGCAATTGGTGGAAATGCTTCTTGGTTGCTGAAATTCACTGTTCTATGCTCCGAAGTCGATTTGCACTGTTAAACGTGCATGCGCACCATGATAAAAAAAACCAAAACTTGAGAAGAAGATGAGCCTACTCTAATACCACTATTGGGTTTGTGTAGAGGTGTGAGAGGCATACGAGAAGCACACATAAGGAGCACAAACGCAGCAAGACACATGAAGAAGATGGATGGTTGGGATAACTCTTTCTATTGACAATGACTTGAATTGAAGTAAGAGTTGAATAATATCTCTAGGTACAAAATACCAACACATATGAGTGAATCATGTATGTGGTAACATGGGGAAAAAACCTCTAGCTAGCACTAGAGTAAAAAGTTCCCATGTATAGGGAAAAGGTTCACATCAAAGCTACTCGAGGAAGACATAAGTGTAACAAGTGTTGGATATGTGCCATTGACAATATTCCATAAGTCCTTTGATACTAATAGATTCATCATAAAACTCCACACTAGATTATTAGACATTCCCCCAATCCTTTCTTCATTCTCAAGTTTATACTCACTCATCTTGTTAAGGGTGTATGTCAACTATGCTTTGACATCGAATGTTGGAATTGGGATGGGCCACAATAACAATATATCACAGGTTTACAAGATCTTCGAATAGATGAACCTTACCATATGCAACTTAATACTCAAAAAGAAGATGAGAAAGGGATAGAGAGAGTATAGGCGAGATTTCAAGTGTTAGGATAAGCTATGAGTCTCACCTATACTATCTATATTCAAATGTCAAATTACAATGTGTGCATATGATACAAAGTGAAAAGATCCGTATCTAGGTAGAAATAGGAGCTAGATACAAGAGGTTGTGTGGCTAAGAGATATGAAGAGTGTGTCGTGATAATATGGAGATAAGAATAATTTAGCATTGTTGTACAACAAACCTAAATTCTGATGAACCTAAATAAAGAATGAGTGACCTAACAAGTAAGAACAGAAATAGAGTTGCTACTCATACTAAATCAACAATCGATGGTCATGGTAAGCTAGTAGAATATCCTCTAATAATCACCAAGACATAGACCACAAATCCTCCAAGAGTGCGAGAACGCCTCCAAAGTGGCCTCCAAGATCTCCTCCTAGCTTGAGAAGATTGATCATCTCCTCCAAGTTCTTCTCCAAGATCTTAAGCTTGTTCAGTGATAATAAAAAATGAGCCCATGACCTTCTTTTACAGCCTTGTATCTATGTGAAAAGCATATCACAAAAGCACAACTAAAAAGCTTCATCATATAAATCTACGATGAAAAAAGCAACTTTGAAAAATTTTTCCACCACCATCTTCGCAATTCGATTTTGGAATAACTAACAAAAGAAGTGTCTTCACATTGTGGGATCATGGGATTTGAACCCATGTCGTTGGGATGAGAGTGAAATGTCTTATCCAGATCGTCTACTCACTTCTCTTGAGCAAGTGTATGAAGCAAACTCTATACATGTTGTCTACCATGTTTTATACCAAGAATTAGGACATGCATGGAGTAGCAGACGCAGTGACAAACCGGGTTGCATGATAAAATTTGTATACTTTTGCAACATCAAAGTGAAAAGAGTTCAAGCTTTATGATGGGTACCTACGTGAACTATTGTTTGAGCAAGAAAAGAAGAAATGATTAAGCACACTATAAATTGGATCGATGAAACCCTGACATCAGAGAGCTGTGAGAAAGGTGATGCAAGGAGATTATGTATATACACAAAAATGCAAAATTAAAATCACATGTGAGCAAGATTTCAAAATGGAGGCAATAGGATGGAAAGGAGAGGAAGGGTTTTAAATAATCCAGAAGAAAAGCATTCTTTACAGGGTTTAAGCATGAAAATTATGTTTGATGAATAATGAATAGTTGACCTCATTGGATTTATTTTAATTCAACATGAAATCTGCAGGTGCAGTGTGTTTTGAGCTTTCTTCATTAAAGTAAAGCATCTATCCGTTCATATCAGACATATAATTGCTGAAGGTTGATCTTTTTCATCTTCTAGGTATTTGAATGAGTTTTAATTTTTAATCTACTAGTGTTGCTTCAGTGGAGTTTTTCATGATGACTGCAAGAATGATTTTGGGCAAGCGCTATGATCTCTAATATGATTTCATGCATTCTTTGTTGTGGTTTATTTACTGGCAGATATTTAATCCAAGGGGATGGTTAATGCTTCAGAATGTGTATGAACTGATAACCACACACAAATTGAGGGGAAAGAAGTGAACACTTGGCCCTAACGAGCACCAAAAGAGAAAGTGTCTGAGTGGATAAGGTACGACGATAAGAAATATCTAAAGTTAGAGATTGGGCAAGTTGGAAAAGCTTTACAAGAGCTGAAGGGCTATGCCTGATGGAGTACGCGCTATTGTTCTTCTAAGGATAAGGATTTTTTCAATCTTGAGTCTTGAGATATCACTCACTCAAGGCTCTCGACATTTCTCGATGCTACAAAGGCATCACTCATTTTGTTTGAATGATATGATTTCCTTTCAATCATAGCTCTTCATTCAAGAAGAGACTTGTTCATTAGGAAAGGACGAAAGTATTGCTAGACCATTTGTGTAATAAATTCCGCCAATCATATTTGTGGAGATTCGTTGTGGTGAAATAAGTAACAAGGATGAAGAATTAGAGCTGGGATGTGATGCTTTTAAAGGTATACTACAGTTTTGTGGAGATAATGGTGCTTGCTCCCTTGCGTATGTAATATTTTACTCCACTTTCCACAATTGTAAATTTTGGGGATAATGCTTAACTGTAAGTGGGTTATTGATTGTTAGAAACTACATTGTATTTATCTTTTGATTCCATAGTATATTGATGCCCCATATTTCAAAATGTTTGTGTACATGAATGATGCCCTCTATATCAGGGCATCTTTTGGTACTTCAAGATCATTGTGTCTTTATCGCAATTTTGGTATTTGCCATTTTGATGTTTAGTTAACGTAGAAACCTTGAGATCCTTTTGATTAATTTAGTTTAGATTCACTGAAAAGTAACAAGGACATTGACGTTAGAGCTATGATTTAAGGCTTAACATACACTACTTGCAGCTTGTTTTATCTTTGGTCAATCTAAGCGGATAGAAGGATGGTTTTATTCTATTTTTATCAATCCAAGATGGGGTAGCAGGAACCTTCCCTCACACTTTCTCGCAATCCAATAAACAATTACCTAATCCTGGAGTTCTCAAGTTGTGTTTAAAAATTGCCTCAATCACGGAGCTAGTTGCGAACCTCGCATGGGCAGTTACCAACCTTGAGTAGTCATTGGAAGTTCAGAAAGACAAATTTCAAGGGATAGAGTGAATCAGCAAGAGCAACATGCACCATTTGGTTTTAAAGGTCTTCTATATCTCCCATACTTCAATGGTATTAGGCCATGAGGCGTTCCTTTCATTTACATGGATGCGTCATGTAGGTGTATGGTTGTTTTAAGTTGTGCAAGGAGTATGTGAGTGCGTGATAGTTAGTCAAAGGTTTTTGGATGGTGTGTATATTTGCCAACTCTCTTCTTGAGTGTAAGGAGCGAATGTGTTGAGTGTGAGTTGGAGTGGCGCGTGGTGTCATGAGTCCAAACTGTACAGTAAGTATCAGTACCATGATGGGGGTGAATGGGAAAGAAGTACCTTGAGATTGGGAGCAAGAGTGCATGGTGAGGGTGCTAAAAGTGGTTGATTGGGAATAGTGTGAGGAGAACCAAAGTATTTAGAGTGGAGAAAAAGGTGTAGCTCACGTGATCTGAGCATTGAGTGGGTGTGTGATTGCATATGATCATGAGAATGGAGTTGATAAAGTGTGCAAAAGGGGGTAGTGAGAAGTAATCCTGAAGAGCATATAACATATCAATATTGTGTTAGGGATTGGATAGTGTGTACTTGCGTGTGTCACAACACCAATGTAACAGACGTAAGGGGTGAAGAGAAGAAGTTATTAGGAATTAGCTTTACAAAAGTACCTTGTGGGCGACTAAATACATATATTGGGGATCAGAAAAGTGGACGTATTTCCACACAGTAGTGGGCTTAGAGTAAATGAAGTTTGAGGAGATATGAAAAACTGGGCAAATATAGATGCATATAGGTAGTGTTATCTTGGGATTAGGACCTCCTTTTGGTGTCACTTAAAGTCTCTTTTGACCTTGAAGGGATTTGGGCTAACTTAAGGTCATTTGCTAAGTTATGGTCATTGTCAATGCATTCCTTTAGGGAGGAATCCAGAGTATCGATTTTGTTCATATATGTCAGTCCTCAATACTTGATTCAGAACCCATCGAAAAATGAAGAAAATATTTTTTGTTGAGTTCATCTCTCTACCTTTAGACACCTATCCAAATATTGCTTAGATCTTGTTTATAACCTCACTAATTGGTGACTTGGCTGTTTGAAGCTATGAATCAATTGTTAAGCTATGTATCAATGAGGAGTTGTAATGTCTAACTCTATGAAAAATTCCTAGTAAATTCTTCCATGAGTTGTATATCGGCAAAGTTACCTCTATGCAATGGTTGGAACCAAGCTAAATTTGATCGTACCAAAGTCAAGCCAAAATACGGATATTGGGAAAAGAATTTATCTATCCCCCCTACTCTTAGGACTTCATAAAATCATCCGTATTGAGAAAATACGGATATTGGGAAAAGAATTTATCTATCCACCCTACTCTTAGGATTTCAATGATTTCTATTGGGATTACCTCATGGGGAAGCATGTCCCCCTAGATGGAATACATGTAGCCTCATTTTCTTAAGCTTAGGTCTCTCACATTCTAACAAATACTTATATCTCAATGCCCGACCTCAATATCATCTCAATGCCTCTCATTTCTCTAATATTTAGTGCAGATCTATGAATTCCATCGAAATATACTTTCCATAAATCAAGTGTTATGCCCTTATTGATAGTCCTCTCCATCGAAGTGACTATATTTCATAAGGAACCTAGTACACGTCTTGATCTTAAGTGCATCAATTTTTCGATTCTCCACCTTTTGCTTTTTTTTTTTTCTCATTAAGCCCCCTTTGTATAGCTAACGTTTTTGAGTGTTTCGTAATGCTATTTCGATATGTCCTAGAATGATGCATGCAAATGAGTGAGGGTAGACTTTTAGCTTAGGATCTAATGAAGGCGCCTAAATATTTCACACCCATAGTCCTTCGTTTCAATATCTCACTTGCATCTCACTTGCACTTCTCGCACTCTACACAATGAACATTCCTTCTAGTTCCCTCTTTTCCCTAATGTATCTCTAATGGTCTCCCCTTGTATTCTTCGATAGAACCCTAGATCCCTTTTCTCTCTCTCTCTCTCTCTCTCTCTCTCTCTTTCTCTCTCTCTCTCTCTCTCTCTCCCCTAACCTTTGATTGTTTTTAAAAAGAACTTATCAAAAAGTGCCCCTACTATAGCTTTAAATCTCTCTTTGTAGTTTTTTCCTCTCTAAAATGGCTATCCAGTTGTATGTGAAGAGTGAACCTGATGATACTTGATTTGGGTGACACCTAGCTAGATTGACACTTCTTGGAGATGACACTTGACAGCTTGGTGTAAGCAAAACCATAATATCAATCCAATGTTAAAAATCCACTTAAGCATGAGGCCTCAAAGGTGTTCATGAAACCTAAGATAAAATGACATGAAACCCATGCTAAAAGTGATGAAATTTGTGCAAGCTCGAACTGTGAGCCTTGAAATATAATCACATCTCATAATTTACCTCTTCAATATTTATGTTTTTATATCAATCTTAATCATCTTTAAAGTTCAAGGGAACATTAGGTTTTGAAGATGTAGACACTACAATCATAATTGTGAAGGGGATTCTTGAAATAAAGAGTGCACAAATCAAAGAGAAATAGTGGTAACTCTAAGTCTAAGAGAAAGGAGGTGTAAAAGAGTACAAATCTGAATAAGATCTCTAAGAATATTAAGAAATGACCAGGCTTATGTGTTGTAACTAGTTCATTTTTCATATCATGATGAACTCTTTGAACATTCTTCCTTACAATGTTAAAGGTATTACTGATCTGGTGAGAGCCAAGGTTGTTGCTAAGTGGTTGCTTAACATCTCAGTCATGCATCATTTCCTTTGTCTACAGCAGCTGAATATTAATGCTTCTAAGCTTAGCTTACATCTTAATATAGTTTTCAATAAGCATAAATGATTCTTTATGAGTCATCCCCTAGGGAGAGGGGGAGCCTCTATAGGGGTTGCCCTTTGTTTGTCCCACTTCATTAGGGATGTCTACTACAACCCCACGAATCAATGGGAAGATGTGTCCCTCTCCAAACCTTATGATTGTACTATTGTCTGCCTTTATGCCTCAAATTGCCCTTCCCAAAGAAGGTACTGTTTGGAAGAAATGATTAGCCTCAAGGGGCCCCTCCTCGTTGTGGGAGACTTCAACATGGAGGGATACATACCACAAGGTGGGTAGCGTAATCTCGGGTAATGAGTGGTCTGCTTGGTTGAACTTAGTGTCCACTCATTGAGGGATACATACCACAAGGTGGGTAGTGTAATCTCGGGTAATGAGTGGTCTTCTTTGTTGAACTTAGTGTCCACTCATTGAGGGATACATACCACAAGGTGGGTAGTGTAATCTCGGGTAATGAGTGGTCTGCTTGGTTGAACTTAGTGTCCACTCATGACCTCCTAGACATTTTTGAGTATTCAAGATTCACCTAGTGCAATAAACAACAAGGTGAAAACTACCTTGTTGCCCGGCTTGAAGGTGCTACATCAACATTGCTTTTCTTCAACTTTTTGGAAATAATAAAGTCTCCATGGATAAGTCTACATGTATGTCAGACCATCAGCCTTTGATTATCTCTGTGAAGAACTCCAGTCCTAGATTCAAGGCCGGATGGCCTCTCCTTCCTTACTTCTCATCCCTTGTATCCTTGATAAGACTAAAGCCATTTTTCCTTGCATTTTGATCACTGCACCAGCCCTTCAATAGCTTGGTCTAGATCCATTAAGGAAGTGCCATACATGTTCACCCACTTGAAGAACTTAAGAAAATCCCTTAGAGCTTCTAGATGACAAAAAATCTCTAGTGAGTTGAAAAAAATCTCACCTCCAAAGATCCCACCTCCTTGGATAGGGTTTTATGCCTCCAAAAGAGATTGAAGTACGAAGAATACCTTGAGGCTAGTAGAATTCTCTTTGCTTCAAGAGAATTTTGGGTAGGGAACCTGTATTGTCCCAACAAAATCATGTTTTCTCTACTTAAAAAGAAGAAGAGTAAGGATCTCATTCCTTTGTTGATGAAAAAGTCAGGTGGTTTTGCTATCAATGCTGAGGAGAACTTGCAGGATGCTAAGTGCTTCTTTACTAATGTTTTCTCTAGTTCTCCCAAGTTGGGGGAGGATATCCACAGAGCCAATGCCTCCATTGCTCTAAGAAGGAAAAAAACATTACCTCACAGCCTGGCTACCTTACTGGACTTACCTCTCACTGCCACTGAGATAAAAGAGACCAAAGGTAAATTGAAACCCACAAAATCTCCTGGTCTTGATGGTCTTCCGAAAGAGTTCATCATTGCTTTTAATGACTTCGTTACTTCCTTCATTCTCTTGGTGTGGAAAGAATCTGTTAGGAAAGGCTCACTTCCTATTGAAATCAACACTAGGGTCATTAAACTGATCCATAACAGGGGACCCAAGGAGGACTCGAATAACTAGAGACCCATTACTTGTTTGACTTCCATATGCAAAATAATTTCTTCCTCTTTAGCTAGGAGACTTAGCCCTCACATGAAAGATATTATGCTCCGTGAACAAAAAGGCTTCATGAAAGGAAGATACATTCTTGATGCTACCATTTCTTTATGGCAGGGTATGGAGTATGCCCAAGAGTCCAATCAACCTTTCTACTTCTTCAAAATAGACTTTGAAAGCGTATGATAGGATTGAATGGGATTTTAATCTCTAATCTCTATAGGACATTGGTATGGGAAAACACTTCGTTAGAGCTGTGAGCACTCTTTTTGGCAATGCCCCTTCTAGGGTTTCTATCAATGGTTGCTTGTCTCCTCGCTTTAGACTTAGGAGATCCATCAGCCAAGGCTGCCCCCTTGGCCCCCTCCTATTTTCCATAGCTAGTGATGCCCTTGGATGGTTGTTGAAAGATCCTTTTAGTTAGAAGCAAATAGAAGGAATTTCTATACCTGCCTTGGATAAGTAGCTTTGCCTTTAGGAATTTGCTGATGACACTAATATCTTGGTCAAAGCTATGCCTAAGTATGCTGATTATGTTTTGGAATGTCTTAATACATTCTATTTAGCCACTAGATCTCTTATTAACCACAAGAAGATTGCTTTCAAAGCCTCATCATATTTATTGCCCCACTCTATTTCTGATACAAGGTGTGAAATCATTAAAGATGGAGAAATCTTTAGATTGTTAGGTATTGTTATGGGCTTCCAAGTCTCCCTAAACCAAAGACAACAATGGGTGCTAGATAAATTCACGAATAAACTTTTTCACTAGTATGCTTGCCAACCCACTATTCTTGGTAGAGTTTTTGTCATGGATCACTACTTACTACCCGCTCTAGTCTACTTTATATCCTGGTGGATGCCAAACAAAAAGAACTTTAACCAAGTCCTTGCTCTTCCCAAGAGGTTTCTATGGGGAGGAAGTCTACATCACAAAAAAATGCCTAAAGTGTCCTGGAAAATCTGCTATCTTCCCAAGAAGGAGGGAGGCTAAGGAATCTTTTGCCCCATTAAAATGGCTACTAACCTCTCTGCCAAATGGATATTTAGATTATTGACTTCTCTGTCTTTTGGGCTAGCCTCATCAAAAGAAATTTGCATAAATTTCAGTTAACTTTGTGCAAAGCTTGTAAAGATCATAGTTTGTGGGATATTCTTGTTTCTCCCCATAACTACACCTTTGTTGGTAGCCCTATTTCTTGCAGGTTTTGGAAAGCTTGGATGACTGTGAAAGCTAAGTATTCCCCTAAACCTAAGTTTTTCCTACTTTCTATTTTTTTTTATGCAACAGAGCATGTGGTGTGGCTGGATATCTCTATGGGATAATGGTTCCTTGGGGATTAAGCAACATAAATGTTGCAACAAGGGGTGCTCATCTTGGAAAGATATTAGTGATGGAGGGCAGATTTTATCCAATGGGCATCTCTTTGAAGTATCTAATCTGTCTACTAGCTGCTTGCAAGTCTTGCTAGAGCATAAAGACATGTTGATGAGAAAACTTCCTACTAGTAATCAAAGGAATTCTATCAACCTGAAGGAAGTCACTCAAGACATGCTAAGGAGATTTAAGAAGCAAAGAGGCAATCTCTCTGATAATACACAATTTGAATGCTAGATGGAGTCCAAGGTGGAACTTTTCTCAATAAAGACATAGATTCAATAGTCTTTGGAAGCTCCCCTACAACATCAAGCACTATATTTTTATGTGGCTCATCCTTCACCATAGGGTTTGGTGTGGTTCCAAAGCCAGGAAATGTGGTATTAAAGATGAAGTTTTTATGTTTTGTGGTAGTGAGGAGGACATTCACCATATTTTTTTTGGTTATGTGCATGCCCAAGAGTTTTGGAGTCTCCTGCATCCTTACTGCCAGCAATGGAATATCAACCTTACCGTCACCGAAACTTTGATTGGCTCCAACAACAAGTTTGATTATGCTTTGTGGAATATATAGAGAGGGCACATCCTCTCGTTCATTTGGAGATCAAGAAATGAGCGACTGTTTAACAATGGTAGAAGCTCCTTCACTCCTATTTTATTGGTCTCAAAGCTTTGGGGGACAAGAGTATTGCAATTATCAGAGATGTCCCCCCTGGGAAGTTCAGTCTTCCTTAGCATCTCGACAAGACTTCTCCTTGTAAATGGAGGGAGACATTATTACAGATGTACTCTAAGAACAGATTTGAAATGGTTTTCTTATGTACTTAATTCCCTTGCCTGATCTCTGTTATTCCCTGGCCTGGTTTGATTGTTGTATCGCCTTGTCTGATTTTTGTAATCCGTGGTCTTTAGATGAGATCTTTATCCCTTTACTGACTTGCTTCTCTAATAAAATATGTAGAGGTCTTGTGACCTTTTTGGGTGGGGGTGTCCTGCCTATTGTACACTCATACAATTTATCTTTTAATTCAAATTTCCTATATCATAAAAAAATGTTCACGTCTGTGTGCTTATGGCTTGGATTCAAGCCAAAATGTGTGTTAAGCATTGAAGTAATAAAAAAATACATGCCTTTATCCATATGGACTGACTTGGAGCACAAAATGTCACCTATGGTAATGGACAAAGAAAGCACAAGAAGTGGAGGATCATGAGGAGACAGAAGATGCAAGGGTAGATAAAAAGACAAAAATTCCCATGCACATTTTGCATCAAATTAAAGTCTTTTGTGCATAATTTAGCATGGATATGACTATAAAATAATTTACAAGCAAGTTTTGGTCATTATTGTACCATATCATGCCATAATTACCCACAATAATGTGTTACAAGCCACTTAGGTATTCTAACACTATAAATTTTTGTAGAGAGTCACCTTAATAAGGTGATTTCTCTATGTATAGATATGCATTTACCACGTATTATATCTTGTTATAAAGCTTATCTCTTTGATTTTTCCAATTTCTTGCTAGGTTCTTCTCTGATAGTTACAAAGAGCATATCTTCTAAACCTCTATTCTTTGCTTAACCTTAGTTTACAATTTGTTTAACTTTATGTAGGAGCATATCTTCTAAACCTCTATTCTTTGCTTAACCTTAGTTTACAATTTGTTTAACTTTATGTAGTTGGGTGCCTCATCATTTGAACTCCAAGTGGAGTGATCTACACATCGTTAGAAATTTGGTAGTTTTCACCTTCTGGGGTAACGAATCCAAAGCCATTGTAGATTCTAATTGTGGAAAAATCAGCTTGGAAGAGGATTGATAACTTCTAGTATGCATATTCGAGTGAAATCTCTTCACATTTGGTATTAGAGCATTCTTATTAGAGCACATGTTAGAAAACAAAAACATAGAGAACATCAAGAAATCATAGAGAAAGCAAAGGAAACATAGGAGCTATGAGCATATGATTCTAAATAGAGTGTGCAACATTCATGCTATTGTAAGGCTATGGAGGTGAAGCTTTTGTATGTAAGATATTTTTGCCACTTTATGTTATTTGAAGTCATAAAATCTCTTTTCTTACCCTTTACTACATGTATTGATCATTGCATTTTGCTAGAAGTGATATTTATCACTCGTTGGAGGCCTTATGAGTAGTTGGTACAAGAGGAAGATCCAAGAAAATGTTCTTGGATATGTAAATACATCTAGCTGTATATGAACATTGTATGCATTGTAATTTTGCAATCAATATAATGCATAGTATCTTTTCTCTGATATAGCCTTTGTTGTATGGTATTTTTCCTATGCTATGTAGTTGAAATTTATTTTAGTTTAAGCAACATTATCAAGTGTTAGTCAAGGAATAGAAATGCATTTGAATTTGTTTCTAGTATTCCTCATTCTCCGAACCCAATTTTCTTGTAAGAAAGGAAGTAGGAAACATTTGGAAACCATGAGCAGATCGGGTATCATCAATAGCCCCTTTGAGGTGAAGTCCTCATTGGTTCACTAAAGAGATGAATGGAAGCATTCCACGCCATTGCGAGGGAGTATCCCAACATGATCGGGTAAGTGATGGAATCATCTATATCATAATTTATGGATACTATCAGAGGAGAAAGTTCAGGAAGTGCCCCTCTAATCCAGAAATTGTCTGCCTTAGTGGATAACGGGGTGATACTTTATCCATTTCTTACACAACTATTGGAGTAACATGCTGCTTTCGAAGCAACTAAGTTCCAAATAGATAATGTAGAAAGATGACATAGTATATAAATCACTCTTTAGGTGAGCTAAAAATGACTAGGCAAATGAACTTCTATGGAGGATGTTGATCCTTTGAATGCTGAGAAGTGAGCTTGAGGGCATATTTTGTAGGGAGCCCTTCATCATGCTGATGAAAGAAGAGTTTAAAAAATGTATAAACAAATAGAGGTAGAAGTACAAGGGAAACACCAAGAGGATGTGGCAACCACTCTTGAGGCTGAATAATGTTGTAGAGGTACTCACGATGAGGTGGAAAAAACAATGTGGATAGAGTAGAAATAAAAATAGTAGCAATAGGAGCTATAGTCATACCAATAAAAAAAGCAACAAGAACAATAGCAATGACAACACCAACAAAAAAAACAATCTCCAGTATCACAACCAATCACTTTCCAACAACCACTATCACAACCAGAAACTTCACATAGGAGTGAAAGAGACCAGTTACCACAAACCAATGAGTTGGCTAGAACTATAGACTTCCGTACCTTTTTTAGAAGATGTACAGATCTATGGCAGACATATTCGGATGAAATTCAACTACCAATGAATAGATTTTCATCCATTATTTATCCATGGTTCATGAAGGATTTCAACATTGAGTCGAAAATCATTGCTTATGTGTTTTGTTTACTAAGAGTTTTCTCCTTACAAATGGGAAAAAATGAGCAATCTTGGACTAGTGTTCAAACACAAATGGAACATATGCATGCATAATTGTTGCTGCTGAAGCAACATAATGGAGAGCTACAATACTCTTCAGATTAGTGTGCCAATACTCTAGAGGAGGAAGTGCAAGCCTTGAAATCTTGGGTAAATGAGTTCGAAATCCATGTTGAATAGATTCTACATGATGATTCGGAATTCACATAACAATTGCATGCTATGTAGCATGAGCTAAGGAGAGTTAGAGTGGGTAAAGATGATTTCTAGAACCAAGCTACCATTCTACTCACTAAGAAAAACTGTCTCTGGTTAGGTAGCTTTGCTAATCAAGAAATATCAAGTCTCTCTAGAAAGGATTGAAGGATCTAAAGACTTATGGAATCAATTACAAGAAGACACACAACTTATTATAAAAGACGCTTAGATCTTAATGGATAAAGAAGTTTAAATCACTAAGCCTAAAAAAAATCACGCACATTTATTGAAGACCGTAGAAACTAAATAGGTTTGAACTGATCAAAAGAGTGCAAAAATTTAGCCATTATGGATAGAGGTTGAAGAAGATAAGGCCACTACTCATGATTTTATGTGTAGAATTTCAATAGAAAATTCGAAAGCTAAAGAGAAATTAGCATCCTAGAACGCTCATTTAACCAATGATCCTAACTCAATGAGCATCATACCTTGTTGGTGGTCGATTTGAAAGATATTTTAATGCTTCTAAAATGCCTAATGCCTATTTGAAAAGGTGGATCATTTCTATAACGGGTTCACCAAATTGTTCTTATCAAGCTCTTTCTATAATATTGTGTGGCTTTCCTTATCATTTCACTCACGATGGTTGTGAGCTACTTGCATGCCCTCCTAAAGGCATTGCAATGTCATTTTGTAGGTTACTATATCAGGTGTCGTATAAGAACTTTTTGGTCGCCCTTTTTTGTCGCCTGACATGGAAGTCGATGCCCTCGATGAGAAGCACACAAAGACTACTACCATACATACCACGTCCAAGCCATCATATATGAGCTATCCCTCTCTAATCCTCTTCTTGCGAGTATAATCATACTGGGAGAGACTCCTCGAGTCCCCCCCCCCCCCCCCCCCCCCCCTTCTACCAAATGGCAAAATTCCCTCAAGGATCCCATGTAGCATCTATGCCATCTCACCCAAATGGGTGTGCATCCATGATGTGACATTTTATTCCCCTTGAAAGCATTTTCATCCTCGAAAATGTAGATAAAATGTCCATAATGGTAGAAGAACAACTCGGACTCCCTTGTACCCCATGTACTCTATTCGACTAAGTTCTATTGGAAGAACATCTATTGGCATTGAGATAATCAATAAGTACTGATTCTCCGAACTAATGTTTTCAAATCATGCCCATGATGTAATACCAACTAAGAGTCTGGTACCCCAATAAGTTAGATATATCCGTATCTGCTAGAAACTCTAAGGAGAGGCATCATCAATCTACTTCAAGTATAACAAATGTCAACAACTAGATTATCACATCTATTCCAAGACCATTAGTAAGATTAGAATAATTTCTTCTCTCTAGATTCGACCTGTGAGACTCAATCTAACCATAATGATTAACTCCTCTCCCTCTCATCTTTGATAGAATAGTGCCACTTATATCTAGACAACCAAAACGAGAAACTGAAACTTTCTCTCGCTAACTCTCTCTATAATCTCATATAAGGAAAAGAGTTGTGGTAGTGGAATCTATTCCACTTTTCCTTTCCCTTTGAAAGAGATTTTTTTGAACTCAATTGCTCTACTCATCCATAATTGAGAACATTCATATATTTTCTCCAAGGTTTTGCTTCCAGAAGAGTGGACAATCGAACTACCATGTGAAGGGAAATTAAAATGAAAATTAGAGTAAATGAAATCCTTATGAAATGTAGACTAGGAGATGGTTTCTAAACACCTATTCTCTTTGAAGCGAAAACATACTCTATTCTTCTCATATGAAGAAATCCTGTTCCTTTCCTTTTTTTTCTTTCTCAAAGAACACGAGGTAGTGTGAGACCTCTGAGCTAAAGTGAGATCTCTTATCGATCTCTTAACTGATTCTTATTTTCTCCTTTCCGAAAAAGAGAAACTCATGTATATATTTAGTCTTCTCTTCCATAACGAATGCATAATCGCTGATTACTTATATTTCTATGAAGAAGCAGAGCAAATCTCCCCTAACTAATGAATGTGTATGAAGTGAAGAGTGGAGAAAACAAATTTCTTATGAGGGTCAAAGCTCTTTGCTAAAATGGTCAACCATGGTATGAGTTGATACCATAAACACGTGTACCCATACTAAAGAGCTATCTCAGTCAACCATCGCTTGTGCATGGATCCATATGATCCAATCCAAGCAATGGAATTATTCTTCTTGAAAGCCTGAAAATGAGTATGTGATACCAATGGTGATAAAATCACCCATCACATTCTCTACTAGAAGAATAAATCTTCCCTAAACTTTAAATGATAACTTCCAATCCTAAGAAGAAGTCTACTAAGCGGTCTCCCATGATCTCAGAGACATGACATCATGAATGATGAGTCATTTTCTCCTTCTCCATAGAAGAAGAGTTCTCAAAGAGAAGTTGTTTCCACCGTCCCATACCAGTGGAGCCTTCCTCCAATTCACACTTTCATACATGCACTTAACTGAATTTATATTCCATATATATATATAATGGACTATGTAGGTGGATTCTAATGAATACCATATCCTAAACTCATATATGTGGACTCAAATGAGTCCCATGTCCTTTAACTAGTTAGTTTGTTTCTAATCATCATGTGACAACATGTGACGATGGATATCCCTTTCGTATTCAAGACTAACTTGTTCTTAGGTACAAAGATAAGGTTTAAGTGCCTCTCTGTAGATCTCAATGTACATACATATATTGGGTACCCCAATTATTTGTGACTAAGGGATCTATGCTCTATGTCATAGAGCGAATGGCATGCCTATGCCCTTCCTTACGATCACTCAAATCACATAAGCACCCCTCGATGCTCTCTCATGAAACCCATCTCTATGATCCTATCTAATTGTTTTACTTAGTTGTGTAGCACAAATGCTTCACTAGTTGCTCAAGTGATGTGCATGAGTGAAACTAGTCACTCTTTGGGTATTGATCATGATACTCCATAGTCTCTTAATCATCCTATGAGACTCGTGAAGATAAGTAAATCTTCACTAATTTGGAGATTATCATAATTGTATCTCCCTTGCCCCTATGCAACTTCCTATAACATATAGGATTGCTTGTGCACTTTGTGAATGCTGAACGTGCATTCTGGGTATTTGGATGAGTTTTAATTTTTAATCTGATAGTGTTGCTTCAGTGGAGTTTTTCATGATGACTGCAAGAATGTTTTTGGGCAAGCGCTATGATCTCTAATATGATTTCATGCATTCTTTGTTGTGGTTTATTTACTGGCAGGTATTTAATCCAAGGGGATGGTTAATGCTTCAGAATGTGTATGAACTGATAACCACACACAAATTGAGGGGAAAGAAGTGAACACTTGGATCTTCTCATACCTGCAATAATGATTCATTTCTTGGCCCTAACGAGCACCAAAAGAGAAAGTGTCTGAGTGGATAAGGTACGACGATAAGAAATATCTAAAGTTAGAGATTGGGCTTTACAAGAGCTGAAGGGCTATGCCTGATGGAGTACGCGCTATTGTTCTTCTAAGCATAAGGATGTTTTCAATATTGAGTCTTGAGATATCACTCACTCAAGGCTCTCGACATTACTCATTTTGTTTGGATAATATGATTTCGTTTCATTCATAGCTCTTCATTCAAGAAGCGACTTGTTCATAAGGAAACGACGAAAGTATTGCTAGACCATTTGTGTAATACATTGCGCCAATCATATTTGTGGAGATTCGTTGTGGTGAAATAAGTAACAAGAATGGAAAATTAGATCTGGGATGTGGAGATAATGGTGCTTGCTTTGTGGAGTTTTGTGGAGTTTTTGTGGAGATAATGTAATACTTTACTTCACTTTCCACAATTGTAAATTTTGGGGATAATGCTTAACTGTAAGTGGGTTATTGATTGTTAGAAACTACATTGTATTTATCTTTTGATTCCATAGTACATGAATGTTTGTGTACATGAATGATGCCCTATATATCAGGGCATCTTTACGGCAGTATATCCGGGTATTGCCTTTTTTTTTTTGTTTAGTTAACGTAGAAACCTTGAGATCCTTTTGATTAATTTAGTTTAGATTCACTGAAAAGTAACAAGGACATTGATGTTAGAGCTATGATTTAAGGCTTAACATACACTACTTGCAGCTTGTTTTATATTTGCTCAATCTAAGCGGATAGAAGAATGGTTTTATTCTATTTTTATCAATCCAAGATGGGCATTAATCTCATTCTACAACTCCTTGTGTGATATTCATTTTGTAATACAGTGGGGTAGTAGGAACCTTCCCTCACACTTTCTAGGAATCTAATAAACAATTACCTAATCCTGGAGTTCTCAAGTTGTGTTTAAAAATTGCCTCAATCACGGACAGTAACCAACCTTGAGTAGTCATTGGAACCAACCTCGCATGGGCAGTAACCAACCTTGAGTAGTCATTGGAAGTTCAGAAAGACAAATTTCAAGGGATAGAGTGAATCAGCAAGAGCAACATGCACCATTTGGTTTTAAAGGTCTTCTATATCTCCCATACTTCAATGGTATTAGGCCATGAGGCGTTCCTTTCATTTACATGAATGCGTCATGTAGGTGTATGGTTGTTTTAAGTTGTGCAAGGAGTATGTGAGTGCGTGATAGTGAGTCAAAGGTTTTTGGATGGTGTGTATGTTTGCCAACTCTCTTCTTGAGTGTAAGGAAGGCAACTAGGCTACCTGCGCTTGGAGCGAATGTGTTGAGTGTGAGTTGGAGTGGCGCGTGGTGTCATGAGGCCAAACTGTACAGTAAGTATCAGTACCATGATGGGGGTGAATGGGAAAGAAGTACCTTGAGAATAGGAGCAAGAGTGCATGGTGAGGGTGCTAAAAGTGGTTGATTGGGAATAGTGTGAGGAAAACTAAAGTATTTAGAGTGGAGAAAAAGGTGTAGCTCACGTGATCTGGGCATTGAGTGAGTGTGTGATTGCATATGATCATGAGAATGGAGTTGTTAAAGTGTGCAAAAGGGGGTAGTGAGAAGTAATCCTGAAGAGCATATAACATATCAATATTGTGTTAGGGATTGGATAGTGTGTACTTGCGTGTGTTACAACACCAGTGTAACAGACGTAAGGGGTGAAGAGAAGAAGTTATTAGGAATTAGCTTTACAAAAGCACCTTGTGGGCGACTAAGTACATATATTGGGGATCAGAAAAGTGGACGTATTTCCACACACTTGTGGGCTTAGAGTAAATGAAGTTTGAGGAGATTTGAAAAACTGTGCAAATATAGATGCATATAGGTAGTGTTATCTTGGGACCTCCTTTTGGTGTCACTTAAGGTCCTCCTTTTGGTGGGCTTAGAACCTCCTTTTGGTGTCACTTAAGGTCTCTTTTGACCTTGAAGGGATTTGGGCTAACTCAAGGTCAGTTGCTAAGTTATTGTCATTGTCAATGCATTCCTATAGGGAGGAATCCAGAGTATCGATTTTGTTCATATATGTCAGAGTCCTCAATACTTGATTCAGAACCCATCGAAAAATGAAGAAAAGATTTTTTGTTGAGTTCATCTCTCTACCTTTGGACACCTATCCGAATATTGCTTAGATCTTGTTAATATAACCTCACTAATTGGTGACTTGGCTGTTTGAAGCTATGAATCAATTGTTTAGCTATGTATCCATGAGGAGTTGTAATGTCTAACTCTATGAAAAATTCCTAGTAAATTCTTCCATGAGTTGTATATCGGCAAAGTTACCTCTATGCAATGGTTGGAACCAAGCTAAATTTGATCCTACCAAAGTCAAGCTCAAATACGGATATTGGGAAAAGAATTTATCTATCCCCCCTACTCTTAGGACTTCATAAAAACATCCGTATCGATTTCAATGATTTCTATTGGGATTACCTCATGGGGAAGCATGCCCCCCTAGATGGAATACATGTAGCCTCATTTTCTTAAGCTTAGGTCTCTCACATTCCAACAAATTCTTATATCTCAATGCCCGATCTCAATATCATCTCAATGCCTCTCATTTCTCTAATATTTAGTGCAGATCTATGAATTCCATCCAGAAATACTCTCCATAAATCAAGTGTTATGCCCTTATTCATAGTACTCTCCATCGAAGTGACTATATTTCCTAAGGAACCTAGTACACGTCTTGATCTTAAGTGCATCAATTTTTAGATTCTCTAATGATCTCCCTTTGTATTCTTCGATAGAACCCTAGATCCCTTCTCTCTCTCTCTCTCTCTCTCTCTCTCTCTTTCTCTATCTCTCTCTCTCTCTCTCTCCTAACATTTGATTGTTTTGAAAAAGAACTTATCAATATCAAAGTGCCCCTACTATAGCTTTAAATCTCTCTTTGTAGTTTTTTCCTCTCTAAAATGGCTATCGAGTTGTATATGAAGACTAAACCAGATGATACTTGACTTGGGTGACACCTAGCCAGATTGACACATCTTGGAGATGACACTTGACAGCTTGGTGTAAGCAATACCATAGTATCAATCCAATGTTAAAAATCCACTTAAGCATGAGGCCTCAAAGGTGTTCATGACATCTAAGATAAAATCACATGAAACCCATGCTAAAAGTGATGGAATTCGTGCAAGCTCGAATTGTGAGCCTTGAAATATACTAACATCTCATAATTTACCTCTTTAATATTTATGTTTTTATATCAATCTTAATCATCTTTAAAGTTCAAGGGAACATTAGGTTTTGAAGATGTAGACACTACAATCATAATTGTGAAGGGGATTCTTGAAATATAGAGTGCACAAATCAAAGAGAAATAGTGGTAACTCTAAGTCTAAGAGAAAGGAGGTGTAAAAAAGTACAGCTCTGAATAAGATCTCTAAGAATATTAAGAAATGACCAGGATTATGTGTTGTAAATAGTTCATTTTTCTTATCATGATGAACTCTTTGAACATTCTTCCTTACAATGTTGAGGGTATTACTGATCTGGTCAGAGCCAAGGTTATTGCTAAGTGGCTGCTTAACATCTCAGTTATTCATGATTTCCTTTGTCTGCAGGAGCTGAATATTAATGCTTCTAAGCTTATCTTACATCTTAATATAGTTTTCAATAAGCATAAATGATTCTTTATGAGTCATCCCCTAGGGAGAGGGGGAGCCTCTATAGGGGTTGCCCTTTCTTTGTCCCACTTCATTAGGGATGTCTACTACAACCCCACGAATCAATGGCAAGAGGTGTCCCTCTCCAAACCCTATGATTGTACTATTGTCAGCCTTTGTGCCTCAAATTCCCTTCCCAAAGAAGGTACTGTTTAGAAGAAATGATTAGCCTCACGGGGCCCTTCCTTGTTGTGGGAGACTTCAATATGGTCACCTCATTGAGGGATACATACAACAAGGTGGGTAGTGTCATCTCGTGTAATGAGAGGTCTGCTTGGTTGAGCTTAGTGTCCACTCATGACCTCCTAGACATTTTTGAGTATTCAAGATTCACCTGGTGCAATAAACAACAAGGTCAAAACTATATTGTTGCCCGTCTTGATAGGTGCTACATCAATATTCCTTTTCATCAACTTTTTGGAAATAATAAAGTCTCCATGGATAAATCTATATGTATGTCAGACCATCAGCCTTTGATTATCTCTATGAAGAACTCCAGTCCTAGATTCAAGGCCGGATGGCCTCACTTGGATCGTTCCTTACTTCCCATCCCTTGTATCCTAGATAAGACTAAAGCCATTTTTATCGGGCATTTTGATCAATGCACCAGCCCTTCAATGGCTTGGTATAGATCCATCAAGGAAGTGCAATACATGTTCACCCACTTGAAGAACTTAAGAAAATCTCTAAGAGCTTCTAGATGGCAAAAACTCTCTAGTGAAATTGAAAAAATTCTCACCTCCAAAGATCCCACCTACTTGGATAGGGTTTTATGCCTCTAAAAGAGATTGAAGTACGAAGAATACCTTGAGGCTAGTAGCATTCTCTTCACTTCAAGAGAAGTTTGCGTAGGGAACCTCGATCGTCCCAAGAAACTCATGTTTTTTCTACTTAAAAAGAAATAGAATAAGGATTTCATTCCTTTGTTGATGAAAAAGTCAGGTGGTTTTGCTATCAATGCTGAGGAGAACTTGCGGGAGGCCGCCTGCTTCTTTACTAATGTTTTCTCTAGTTCTCCCAAGTTGGGGGAGGATATCCAGAGAGCCAGTACCTCCATTGCTCTAAAGAGGAAAAAAATGTTACCTCATAGCCTGGCTACCTTGCTGGACCTACCTCTCACTGCCACTAAGATGGAAGAGACCACAAGTAAATTGAAACCCTGCAAATCTCTTGGTGTTGATGGTCTTCCGAAAGAGTTCTTCAGTGCTCTTGATGACTTCCTTACTTCCTTCATTCTCTTGGTGTGGAAAGAATCTGTTAGGAAAGGCTCTCTTCCTATTGAAATCAACACTAGGGTCATTAAATTGATCCATAAGAGGGGACCCTAGGAGGACTCGAATAACTGGAGACCCATTACTTGTTTGACTCTCATATGCAAAATAATTTCTTCCTCTTTAGCTAGGAGACTTAGCCCTCACATGAAAGATATTATGCTCCGTGAACAAAAAGGCTTCATGAAAGGAAGATACATTCTTGATGCTACCATTTCTTTATGGGAGGGTATGAAGTATGCCAAAGAGTCCAATCAACCTTTCTACTTCTTCAAAATAGACTTTGACAAAGCATATGATAGGATTGAATGGGATTTTGTTCTCTAATCTCTATAGGACATTGGTATGGGAAAACACTTCATTAGAGCTGTGAGCACTCTCTTTGGCAATGCCCCTTCTAGGGTTTCTATTAATGGTTGCTTGTCTCCTCACTTTAGACTTAGGAGATCCATCCGCCAAGGCTGCACCCTTGCCCTCCTCCTATTGCTAAGGAATCTTTTGCCCCATTGAAATGGCCACTAACCTCTCTACCAAATGGATATTTAGACTATTGACTTCTCTGACTTTTGGGCTCGCCTCATCAAAAGAAATTTGCATAAATTTCAGTTAACTCTGTGCAAAGCTTGTAAAGATCATAGTTTGTGGGATATTCGTGTTTCTCCCCATAGCTACACCTGTGTTGATTGCCCTATTTCTTGCAAGTTTTGGAAAGCTTGGATGACTATGAAAGCTAAGTATTCCCCTAAAGCTAAGTTTTTCCTACTTTCTAGTTTTTTTTTATGTAGGAGAGCATGTGGTGTGGCTGGATATCTCTATGGGATAATGGTTCCTTGGGCATTAAGCAACATAAATGTTGCAAGAAGGGGTGCTCATCTTGGAAAGATATTAGTGATGGAGGGCAGATTTTATCCAATGCTCATCTCTCTGAAGTATCTAATCTGTCTACTAGCTGCTTGCAAGTCTTGCTAGAGCATAAAGACATGCAGATGAGAAAACTTCTTGCTAGTAATCAAAGGAAATCTATCAACCTAAAGAGCAAAGAGGCCAGCTTTCTGATACTACACAATTTGAATGCTAGATGGAGTCCAAGGTGGAACTTTGCTCAGTAAAGACACATATTCATGAGTCTTTGGAACCTCCCCTACAGCATCAAGCACTGTTTTTTGATGTGGCTCATCCTTCACCATGGGGTTTGGTGTGGTTCCAAAGCCAGAAAATGTGGTATTAAAGATGAAGTTTGTATGTTTTGTGGTAGTTAGGAGGAGATTCACCACCTTTTTTTTGGTTATATGCATGCCCAAGAGTTTTGGAGTCTCTTGCATCCTTACTGCTAGCAATGGAATATCAACCTTACCTTCAATGAAACTTTGATTTGCTCCAACAACAAGTTTGATTATGCTCTGTGGAATATATGGAGAGGGCACATCCTCTGGTTCATTTGGAGATCAAGAAATGAGAGACTATTTAACAATGGTAGAAGCTCCTTCACTCCTATTTTATTGGTCTCAAAGCTTTGGGGGACAAGAGTATTGCAATTATCAGAGATGTTCGCCTAGGGAAGTTCAATCTTCCTTAGCATCTGGACAACACTTCTCCTTGTAAATGAAGGGAGACATTATTACAAACGTACTCTAAGAACAGATTTGAAATGGTTTTCTTATGTACTTAATTTCCTGGCCTGATCTCTGTTATTCCCTCGCCTGGTTTGAATGTTGTATCCCCTTGTCTAATTTTTGTAATCCGTGGTCTTTATATGAGCTCTTTAGCCCTTTACTAGCTTGCTTCTCTAATAACATATGTAGAGGACTTGGGACCTTTTTGGGTGGGGATGTCCTGCCTATTGTACACTTATACAATTGATCTTTTAATTCAAATTTCCTATTTCATAAAAGAAAGTTCACGTTTGTGTGCTTATGGCTTGGATTCAAGCCAAAATGTGTATTAAGCATTGAAGTAATAAAAAAATACATGCCTTTATCCATATGGACTGACTTGGAGCACAAAATGTCGCCTATGGCAATGGACAAAGAAACCACAAGAAGTGGAGGATCATGAGGAGATAGAAGATGCAAGGGTAGATATAAAGACAAAAAATCCCATGCACATTTTGCCTCAAATTAAAGTCTTTTGTGCATAATTTAGCATGGATATGACTATAAAATAATTTACAGGCATCTTTTGGTCATTATTGTACCATATCATGCCATAATTACCCGCACTACTGTGTTACAAGGCACTTAGGTATTCTAACACTATACCTTTTTGTAGAGAGTCACCTTAATAAGGTGATTTCTCTATGTATAGATATCCATTTACCACATATTATATCTTGTTATAAAGTTTATCTCTTTGATTTTTCCAATTTCTTGCTAGGTTCTTTCTCTGGTAGTTACAAAGATCATATTTTCTAAACCTCTATTTTTTGCTTAACTTTAATTTACAATTTGTTTAACTTTATGTAGTTGGGTGCCTCATCATTTGACCTCCAATTGGAGTGATGTACAGATCGTTAGAAATTTGGTAGTTTTCACCTTGTGCGGTAAAGAACCCAAAGCCATTGTAGATTCTAGTTGTGGAAAAATCAGCTTGGAAGAGGTTTGATAACTTCTAGTATGCATATTCGAGTGAAATCTCTTCACATTTGGTATTAGAGCATTCTTATTAGAGCACATGTTAGAAAACAAAAACATAGAGAACATGAAGAAATCATAGAGAAAGCAAAGGAAAGATAGGAGCTATGAACATATGATTCTAAATAGAGTGTGCAACATTCATGCTATTGTAAGGCTATGGAGGTGAAGCTTTTGTATGTAAGACATTTTTGCCACTTTATGTTATTTGAAGCCATAAAATCTCTTTTCCTACCCTTTACTACATGTATTGATCATTGAATTTTGCTAGAAGTGATATTTATCACTCGTTGGAAGCCTTATGAGTAGTTGGTACAAGGGGAAGATCCAAGAAAACGTTCTTGGATATGTAAATACATCTAGATGTATATGAACATTGTATGCATGTTTTACATATTGCATAAAATTTAATGAAGTAGAAGATTTTATTGTGTACATGGCAGAATACTAAAGCTTATATATAAGCTTGAGGATGGAGTTATATGATTCCTATTTGGTGTAAGAAATGTATGCAATGAACGTGCTTAGTTATGCATGCTTGTGAAGTTTATGCTCAAGGTGAATGATAGGTTTGAACAAGCATGCCTAGGCTACATATAAATTACATCTACAAATAAGAATTGTTGCATGAAATTGTTAGGATGGTATCGATATGGCTACCTACATTCTCTAATTATCCAAATTTGTAAATGTCATTAGAACTTTTGATGAATATTAATTGTCATTCAAAGTTATAACTTACTAAGGGAGGTTAACATGGTCTAGTTTTCGTATTCTCTAAGAAAGAGAGAGTGAAGTGTTACAGAGAAAGAGAACTGAAGTTGTCATAAAATGTGCTAAAGTCAAAAATAATTTTGTATCCATTGTAATTTTTCAATCAATATAATGCATAATATCTTTTCTCGGATATCGTCTTTGTTGTATAGTATTTTTCCTATCCTTAGTTGAAATTTATTTTATTTTAACCAACATTCTCAAGTGTTAGTCAAGGAATAGAAATGCATTCGAATTTGTTTCTAGTATTCCACATTCCCCGAACCCAATTTTCTTGTAAGAAAGGAAGTAGGAGACATTTGGAAACCATGAGAAGATCAGGTATCATCAATAGCCCCTTTGAGGTGAAGTTCTCATTGGTTCACTAAAGAGATGAATGGAAGCATTCCAGGCCATTGAGAGGGAGTATCCCAACATGATCGGGTAAGTGGATTTCAAAATATCAAGAATTCAAGGAAACCCTTGACGTGATGGAATCAGCTATATCATAATTTATGGATACTATCAGAGGAGAAAGTTCAAGAAGTGCCCCTGTAACCGAGAAATTCTCTGCCTTAGTGGATAAAGGGGTGATACTATATCCATTTCTTACACAACTATTGGAGTAACATGCAGCTTTCAAAGCAACTAAGTTGCAGATAGATAATGTAGAAAGATGACATAGTAGATAAATCACTCTTTGTGTGAGCTAAAAATGACTAGGCAAATGAGCTTCTATGGGGGATGTTGAGCCATTGAATGCTGGGAAGTGAGCTTGAGGGCATATTTTGTAGGGATCCCTTCATCGTGTTGATGACAAAAGAGTTTAAAGAATGTATAAACAAATAGAGGTACAACTACAAGGGAAACACCATGAGGATGTGGCAACCACTCTTGAGGCTGAATAATGTTGTAGAGGTACGTAAGATGAGGTGGAAAAAAGAATGTGGGTAGAGTAGAGATAAAAATAGTAGCAATAGGAGCTATAGTCATAACAATAAAAGAAGCAACAAGAACAATAGCAATGACAACACCAACAAACAAAACAACCTCCAGTATCACAACCAATCACTTTCCAAGAACCACTGTCACAACGAGAAACTTCACATAGGAGTCATAGAGACCAGTTTCCAGAAACCAATTAGTTGGCCAGAACTATGGACTTCTGTATCTTTTTTAGAAGATGTCCTCATCTATGGAAGACATAGTCGAATGAAATTCAACTACCAATGAATAGATTTTCATCCATTATTTATCCATGGTTCATGAAGGGTTTCAACATTGAGTCCAAAATCATTGCTTATGTGTTTTGTTTGCTAAGAGTTTTCTCCTTACAAATGGGAAAAAAATGAGCAAGCTTAGACTAGTGTTCAAACACAAATGGAACATATGCATGCATAATTGTTGCTGCTGAAGCAACATAATGGAGAGGTACAAGACTCTTTAGCTTAGTGTGCCAATATTCTAGAGGAGGAAGTGCAAGCCTTGAAATCTTGGGTAAATGAGTTCGAATTCCATGTTGAATAGATTTTACATGATCATTAGGAAGTCACATAACAATTGCACGCTATGTAGGATGAGCTAAGGAGAGTTAGAGTGGGTAAAGATGATTTCTAGAACCAAGCTACCATTCTACTCACTAAGAAAAACTGCCTCTGGTTAGGTTGATTTGCTAACCAAGAAATTGAAAGTCTCTCTAGAAAGGATTGAAGGATTTAAAGACTTAGAGAATCAATTACAAGAAGATACACAACTTATTATAAAAAATTCTTAGATCTTAATGGATAAATAAGTTTAAATCACTAAGCCTAAAAAAAATCACGCACATTTATTGAAGACCTTAGAAACTAAATAGGTTTGAAGTGGATCAAAAGAGTGCAAAAATTTAGCCATTATGGATAGAGGTTGAAGAAGATAAGGCCACTACTCATGATTTTATGTGTAGAATTTCAATAGAATATTCGAAAGCTAAAGAGAAAGTAGCATCCTAGAATTCTTATTTAACCAATGATCCTAACTCAATGAGCATCATACCTTGTTGGTGGTCGATTTGAAAGATATTTTAATGCTTCTAAAATGCCTAATGCCTATTTGAAAAGGAGGATCATTTCTGTAACGGGTTCACCAATTTTGTTCTTATCAAGCTCTTTCTATAATATTGTGTGGCTTTCCTTATCATTTCACTCACGACGGTTGTGAGCTACTTGCATGCTTTCCTAAAGGCATTGCAATGTCATTTTGTAGGTGACTCTATCGGGTGTCTTATAAGAACTTTTTGGTCGCCCTTTTTTGTCGCACGACATGGAACTCGATGCCCTCGATGAGAAGCACACAAAGACTACTTTCATCCATACCACCTAACCACGTCCAAGCCATCATATATGAGCTATCCCTCTCTAATCCTCTTCATGCGAGTATAATCATACTCCAAGGGGAGAGACTCCTCGACTCTCCCCCCCCCCCCCCCCCCCCCCCCGCCGCTTTCTACCAAATGGCATAATGCCCTCAACGATGTCATGCGGCATCTATGCCATCTCACCCAAATGAGAGGCATCATCAATCTACTCCAAGTGTAACGAATGTCAACAACTAGATTATCACATTTATTCCAAGACCATTAGTGAGAATAGAATAATTGCTTCTCTCTAGATTCGACATGTGATACTCAATCTAACCATAATGATTCACTGCTCTCCCTCTCATCTTTGATAGAATAGTGCCACGTATATCTAGACAACCAAAATGAAAAACTGAAACTTTCTCTCTCTAACTCTCTCTATAATCTCATATAAGGAAAGGAGTTGTGGTAGTGGAATCTATTCCACTTTCCCTTTCCTTTTGAAAGAGATTCTTTTGAATTCAATTGCTCTACTCATCCATAATTGAGAACATTCATATATTTTCTCCAAGGTTTTGCTTCCAAAATAGTGGACAATCAAACTACCATGTGAAGGAAAATTAAAATGAAAATTAGAGTAAATGAAATCCTTATGAAATGTAGACTAGGAGATGGTTTCTAAACACCTATTCTCTTTGAAGCGAAAACATACTCTATTCTTCTCATATGAAGAAATCATGTTTTCCTTTCCTTTTTTTTTTCTTTCTCAAAGAACACGAGGTAAAGTGAGACCTCTGAGCTAAAGTGAGGTCTCTTATCGATCTATTAACTGATTCTCATTTTCTCGTTTCCTAAAAAGAGAAACTCATGAATATATTTAGTCCTCTCTTCCATAACGAATGCATAATCGCTGATTACTTATATCTCTGTGAGGATGGAGAGCAAATCTCCCCTAACTAATGAATGTGTATAAAGTGAAGACTGGAGAAAACAAATTTCTTATGAGGGTCAAAGCTCTTTGCTAAAACGGTCAACCATGATATGAGATGATACCATAAACACATGTGTACCCATACTAAAGAGCTATCTCACTCAACCATCGTAATCTGCATGGATCCATATGATCCAATCGAAGTGATGGAATTATTATTCTTGAAAGCCCAAAAATGAGTATGTGATACCAATGGTGTTAAAATCACCCATCACATTCTCTACTAGAAGAATAAATCTTCCCTAAACTATGAATGATAACTCACAATCCTAAGAAGAAGTCTACTAAGTGGTCTCCCATGATCTAGTGAGACATGAGATCATGAATGATGAGTCATTTTCTCCTTGAAGAAGAGTTCTCAAAGCGGTCTACCATGAATGATAACTCCCAATCCTAAGAAGAAGTCTACTAAGTGGTCTCCCATGATCTAGTGAGACATGACATCATGAATGATGAGTCATTTTTACAGTGTGATACATGCACTTAACTGAATTTGTATTCCATATATATATAATGGAATATGTAGGTGGATTCTAATGAATACCAAATCTTAAACTCATATCTATGGACTCAAATGAGTCCCATGTCCTTTAACTAGTTAGTTTGTTTCTAATCATCATGTGACATTATGTGACGGTGGATATCCCTTTCGTATTCCAGACTAACTTGTTCTTAGGTACAAAGATAAGGTTTAAGTGTCTTTGTGTAGATCTCAATGTACATACATATATTGGGTACCCCAATTATTTTTGACTTAGGGATCTATGCTCTATGACATAGAGCTAATGGCATGCCTACGGCCTTCCGTACCATGACTCAAATCACATAAGCACCCCTTGATGCTCTCTCATGAAACCCATCTCTATGATCCCATCTAATTGTTTTACTTAGTTGTGTAGCACAAATGCTTCACTACTTGCTCAAGTAATGTGCATGAGTGAAACTAGTCACTCTTTGGGTATTCATCATGATACCCCATAGTATCTTAATCATCCTATGAGACTCGTGAAGGTAAGTAAATCTTCACTACTTTGGAGATTATCATAATTCTATCTCCCTTGCCCCTATGCAACTTTCTATAACATATAGGATTGCTTGTGCACATTCCTAATGGTGAAGGTGCATATCCTTGCCCTTAGCAATCCTATGGTCTAAATCCATAAGGATTATATATAGGGATCCTATTTCTAATGAAGTTGCCTTATCTATGATGATTTAATTGTCTTAAGTCCATCAAGTACATGCATACAAGCATGCTTACACGTTCTTGATGTTTGCGAAGAAGGCACATTACCATGCCATAACATTCTTTCCTAAAGTGAAGTACATTTATACTGCCATGAGATGGGAAACATTTCGACAATATTTTCCCAAGGAAATGGAGTCCCAAAAAATTTTAACCATAAATTCAATAACACATAGGCCATCCAACAACAGAGGGCTTGACAACACAGGTGTGTGTAGAGAAAGAGAGAGATGGGGAGAGAAAGAGAGAGAGAGAGAGAGAAAAAAAAAAGAGAGAGAGAGATGTGTGTACACAGTCTGCTCAGAATGTAGTTCGTGTGCACAAACTCAATAGAAGCAGATTTTCATTCAAAATGCAACCAAATGTCAAATTTTTGCTCTCAGGTCTAGTTAAAATGTTGCATTCAATAAAAGCATGGGTGTAAGCATCGGTATAAGTGTCAGTATAAGCATCGGTAATTTCCAGTAGATAACTGATGCCTATACCAAGGCTCATACTGTCGGTATTGCATCCGTGGTTCCACACGTGCTTCATTATGCATGACATACAAAGAAGCAAGAGAGTCCCATGCTTGTCGTGATGTAGAACATGACCGAATGTGTGGAACGATAGCATGCTTCACAAAAAGCGCAATCAAAGCATGAGCTTGAGCATCTTTTCCATCCCATCTAAGCTGCTTGTGTGTGGGTGGAGAAGGAGAAACCACTATACTTAAAGAAGAAGCTCCATCTCTGAAATTAGGTTGTGAAGTAGAAGAATGTTCTGGTCTTCGATCTACATCTACCACTATGTTTCAAAGTTGTTTTGCAACAAGAACATGCTTCATCATGTAAGAACATATCAGATAATTGGTCCCATCAAGCTTATCTTCAGCTTGAAGCATGCCAAACAAGTCATTGTTGCCACCATTTCTCTAAAGAAGAAGAATGAGACAAAATCTTTATTTCAATGAAATCTAAAATGAGTGCTAAAATTTTAGCTCACAAACCATCACTCTGATGGTGTTTTTTACTGCATGAATGGCTTTGAAAGGGGGGTAAAACCCTAGTGCAATTGGTGGAAATGCTTCCTGGTTGCTAAAATTCACTGTTCTATGCTCCGAAGTCGATTTGCACTGTTAAACGTGCATGCACACCACGATAAAAAAACCAAAACTTGAGAAGGAGATGAGCCTACTCTAATACCACTATTGGGTTTGTGTAGAGGTGTGAGAGACATACGAGAAGCACACATAAGGAGCACAAACGCAGAAAGACACATGAAGAAGATGGATGGTTGGGATAACTCTTTCTATTGACGATGACTTGAACTGAAGTAAGAGCTGAATAATATCTCTAGGTACAAAATACCACCACATAGAGACACCCTATGTACCTTGGTGGGATTAGTGACACGAACTGTGCGCGGCTATGGCGGACGATCTTATCAGGTAGCGATAAGAGTACCAAGGAGTAGCGATGGTGGCGGTGTATGCAGCAGCTTGAGATTGTCGAAGCTGAGAGGAACCTCGCCATAGAAGCGGTTGGAGTTGAGATGTTTCTGGGCGAACGATCGAGCGCGGTACAGCAGTCTTATTCAGTGGCTTGCAGGTGAGTTGTTGGCCAGTGGTGTCGTCGTGACCGGCTCCCCCTCCCCTCTGGGTTGAGGGGTTGAACTGTCGACACGATCGGTCGCCCCTCCCCCTCGGGTATCGCGGACTTCGGGGGTACCGCGGGTATCGCGACCGCTAATCGCGGGTATCGCTGCCCTCAGCGTGTATCGCCCAGACTCGCGACCGCTCGAATTGCGGGTATCGAGTATCGCCTCAGCACAAAAGTGCGATCGCTTTTACCTCCGACCCCGGGCGCCCGATCGCGGCGGTTTTGGTGGAGGGCATCGCGCCCAGACTTCCCGGGCCAGTATCGCTCGGGCCCCGTGCCAACTCCCAAAGGCCGTCATTCGAGGATCGATCGCCGATCGCCGGAATATTTTCGGGTATCGCCGTGCCCAGCCGGGGTATCGCCGGACTCTTCGCCCATCGCCGATCTCTGGTCGGGTATCGCCGGCGGCTTCGCTGTAGGTTCCGCTGATCGCCGGTTTTCCCCGAGCACCGCCGGCCGGTCATCAAGCTTCGCCGCCTTTTGGGCCCCTCGGGTGTCGCCGGTCGCCTTACTGTGGGCACTGATCGCGGGCCTGGTCGGGTGTCCGACGATCGTCCGGAGGCGGTCAGCGCCACGTGGCTCGTGGGCTGCAAGGGAGCCGCCCCCTTTTAAAGGAAAACAAAAGAGTTACCAAAAAGAAGCGTGAAAAAAGAGGAAAAAAAAAAAAGAGAGAAAGTCCTTTTTCGCTCTAAAAGGAAAAAAAAAAAGAGAAGAAGAAAAAAGAGAAAAAAAAAAAAGAGAGGGGAAAAAAAAAAAGAAAAGAAAGAGAAGAAAAAAAAAAAGAAAGAAAAAAGAGAAAAGAGAAAAAAGAGAAGAGAGAAAAAAAAAAACAAAACAACAAAAGAGCTATAAGAAGTAAGAGGTTGTTTGCCCTCGGTGTGTTTGCGGGCCCTCTCTCCATGTCGGAGGGCTCTGTCTTCGGATTTTGAGCAGTGATTGTTGTGCAAGTCCCTTTTGGCCATGGATGTGGCTTCATGCTCTCTCGTGAAAAATAATCGGGCCCCTCCCCCCGGGGAAACCGATACACTGGCCGCTCTGCTGGAGGGGGGGTCGTGTGCCGCCCCTGGGGCACCCGAAAGGGCTGAATCCCCCGTCGTGTCCCTCAGTAGACCCGCAGTCCTGTCTGCTCAGGAGGAGCTTAAGAAAGTGTGCCTCGTTGGCCAAGTGTTTGGCCCCAGGCCCCCGCTTGAAACTGTGCGACAATGGCTTCGAAAAGAGTGGTTCCCGAGGGGACTAGTTGTCACCAAATGTCAGCTCTTACCAGCGAACCACATGCTACTAGTCTTTGAAAATGAAGAGATGGCGTTCCAAGCCCTAAGCGTTGGCACATGGCAGCTCGGTCGGGCGACCCTGTGCCTATTCAGATGGTCCCCGGACTTTACTCCCGACAAATCGAAATCACTTCGGTACCCCCTTTGGGTTGAGCTCCCGAATCTCCCTTACTTCTTGTACAATTTCGTGTGGGACATTGTCTCTCCTATCGGCAAGCCGCTGGCCTCACGCGATGACATTGGTGGGCTAATCTATGAAGGCGCAAGACATTCGTTCAATGCTAGGTGGCACCCGCAAATCTGCGTCGAGACCGACCTCAGCTCGCCACTTCCATCTTCGATCAAAGTGGACATGGGAGAAGGTGAAATTTGGGAGCAGGACATCACTTACAAAAACCTTCCCAACGCGTGCTTCCGATGTGGTCAACAAGGCCACAGGATTAAAGACTGCCCGATCAGGCAAAAAAACAAACGATCTCAAGAAGCCGCCAAAACTGCTCAAGACCAAGTTGGAGACTTGTCCCACCCGACCAAGGAAGGGGTAGGCAAGGGCCTCCCCAGTCCACAAGCTGATGCTGATGGTTTTACTGAAGTCAGAAGAAGAAGGAAAAGAAGTCCGAGGGCCAATGGCGAGAGAAACAACCTGCTAACTAACCCTTACAACAATTTGTATTGCAATCTTGGTAAAGAGATCAACGAGCTCGACTACCCAGGCGGTAAGCCACCTGAGGTAGACAACTACGACGGAGTCCTAGAGATCCCGGAAAACAAAGAAACCCCCCAGGAGGGTTACACCACAAGCAAAGAAGATGGTTTCACCACTAGTAATGAAGATAACATTGACAGTGAAAGTTCCATCATTGGATCGACGATCCCGGAAACGGTGCCGAGCACGGGACCAAACTCCCCCCAACAGGGAGCATCCCGCAAAGGAAAACAGCCGATGGAGCTACCATGGAAAAGCCCGCACAAGAACCGACTGCTAAGCCGGGATCAGATCCCAGCGAAAAAGAAAGATGAAGCCAAGAGAAGAAAAGACAAGGCTCCCTCCGGCAAAGAGGGATCAATACAAAAATGATTGTCATCTCGCTAAATGCTAGGGGGCTAACCGACCCCTCAAGAGCGGCCATCATTGGCCAATGGCTCCGCGACATTAGCTTAAAACCAGACATTATATGCATTCAAGAGATTAAAATTGACGGAGATGAACTCCTGAAACGGCTCAGACAGGTTTCCTCGGCCCATGTGTGGATCCCAACAAAGCACCAGCGGGGGTCCGGTGGAACGGCTATCGGTGTTAAACAACACTGGTGTGAAAAGATTGAGAACTCCATTGAAGATGTTAATCACCGCTGGATTGCGATCTCTCTTGGTGCTCCCCTCTGTGTTACTATGGTTTCTTTGTACGCCCCTAACGGGGACTTGGAGAGACTGAACACTTGGGCTTCCTTAGACTCGCTTCCCCACAACGTGCTTATTTGTGGAGACTTCAACATGGTGGAAGACCCTATGGACAGATGGATGGGCAAGGGAAGGGCCATCGACAGTCGGGAGAAAGACACTTGGGACATGACCAAACTCCACTTGGATTTGATTGAGTTCAAAGACTCGAGTGGCTTTTCTTGGTCGAATCTCCAAGCGGGCGAGGACCTGAGGAAAGCTAGACTCGATAGATGCTACATCTCTCAGAGTTTTTCTCAACAGTGGGGCCTCCCTACCATCACGCAACGCACTGACCTCACTATCTCTGATCACTACCCGATCGTTATCACCTTTCAACCTTCCAACAAAATCCGCAAGGCTTCGTGGTTCCATGCCAACGCTTCCACCTTCTCTCTCCCCTCCATCCATCAAGAGATTGCCGATGCGTGGAAGGTGGCGTTCGCCTCTGGCTTGGCCCCAGCCAAGTGCTGGAGAAGTGCGGTCGACAAGTCTCGCAAGATCATGATCAGAACTAAGAAGATGCTCGAGACAGTGCGGCGGGCTCGTAGGGAAGCGCTCTACCACAGACTCTGGCGACTCGAGGAGGAAGTAAACAGAGGAAAACACCAAGCCCAGAAAGGTCTCCGAAAAATCAGAGCCGCGTTGAGATACGAGGAAGAAATACAAAGGAAAAACTTGCAAATCTTCTTCAAGGTGTGGTGGGCTGGAAAAGCCGACAAGCCCACCAAAGAGATGTGCAGGATCCTTAAAAGGAAACACAACAGAGAGACGATCCCACTACTGCTAGACACCCATGGCAATGTATGTAACTCGAAAGAAGATAATGTTGGCATCATCGAAGAGCACTTCACAAGACTCTTGGGAACCTCGAATCCTCTCTCCCACCATAGAAGGGACTGCATGGCTGCCATTTCTAGGGTTTCCCCCCGGAGAATACCACCCAACCTCCACTCCCTGCTTCACGCCCCGATATCTGAATCAGAAATCATTGAGGTCATTGAGGCCCTCCCTCTCGGTAAAAGCCCGGGACCCGACGGACTCACTAACGAGTTTTTTAAATCATTCAAGCTGGTGGTTGCCACCCCTCTTCGGATGGTTTGGCAAGAAGCGCTAAAATTTGGTGCTCTCCCTTCCTGTATAAATAATGGAATTATCAAGCTGATTCACAAGAAGGGGGAAAAAAACAGAATCGAGAACTGGCGGCCAATTACGATGCTCCAAACAGGATACAAGATCATCGCCAAAGTCATTGCCAACAGACTTGCGTGCCACCTGAGATCTTGGCTTAGTGAGGACCAAAAAGGTTTCGTCAAAGGCAGGTCCATCCTGGAAAACATTATGGACATTTGGGAAGGTATTCAATTTGCAAATGAGTCTAATCAAGACGTGGTCTTCCTCAAGATCGACTTTGACAAAGCCTACGATAGGCTAGAATGGGACTATGTTCTGCAGTCGCTCCAAGACCTCGGATGTAGTCAGAAATTCACCAAGATGATCGCGACCCTTCTCGGCAATGCAACGACCCAAATTAACGTTAACGGCAAACTCTCGAAGGCGATCCATCTTAAAAGATCTATTAGACAAGGATGCCCTCTTGCCCCCCTTCTCTTTGCCATCGCCACTGAAGGACTGAGCAGACTTGTGGCTCATCATGTGGAGGCTGGCAATATCAAAGGCCTCCAGCTACCTCACGACCACAGTCAAATCATCATGAGACTTTTTGCCGACGATATGAATGCGTTCGTTCACAATGATAATACCAGCCTGGAGACTTTCTGGAGGTGTCTTGATACCTTTTGTGAGGCCTCTGGATCCAAAATCAACCACAATAAGACCGCCTTTAGGGCCATTGTGGGACATCAACCTGGCCTTCTCATTGATCATGGCTGTCAAATCATTCCGCAGGGTCAAATCTTTCGGCTGCTCGGAATCCCCTTGGGGTTTGGCGTCTCTATGGAGCAGCGATGGAACTGGGTGCTGGCCAAACTTGAAAACAAGCTCAATTACTGGAGAGGCATGCAAATCAATCTCGCTGGACGGGCGATGGTTATCAACACGTTCCTCCTATCGTCTACCATCTATTTCCTTTCTTGCTGGAGACCGAATGAGCAAGGCCTATCCAAACTGAATAGCATCTGCAGAAACTTTCTTTGGACGGGTGATCATAACAGAAGGGGGGTGCCTAAAATCAAATGGGCCATCTGCGCCAGCCCTAGAGACAGCGGGGGGCTTGGCATCCTGGACATTGGTTGCATGGCTGACAAACTGGCAGCCAAATGGATGATTAAAGCTTGGTGCAATAGGGAGGCGTCGTGGGCCAAGCTGATCTTCAGAAACAAAAATGAGTTGGCCCTCACGGGATCCCCGAACTGGAAGAACCTTGACATCATGACCCTGCTATTCTCCCCGATACCTGTCTTCCCGAAAGGCTCCAATCTCGTTTGCTCTCTCTGGAAGGGCTGGAATAAAGTCAAAAGCTTCACAAGAATCAGTGAGGACTGGAAGTGGGCGGCCGGAATCAGACAAAACGACTCTATCTGGTTTCCGATTCATGGCATCCGGAGTGTGGAACCGTGGAACATTCAAAATGCCAAGAAGTTATGGAACAAAGGATTCAAAAAATGGAAACACCTCTGGAAACATGACACCAACAGTTGGATCAACTACGAGGATATCGACCCTCGCATAAACATCTCTTACGAAGAATGGAACACATTGCTAAGCAGATGCCTCGCTTGGGATCGTCACAAAACTCGCCTTCTCATGGGACACGACGCTCCGAACGCGCGTGGTCTCAAATGGCACAATGGAAACAGCCTACTCAAAATCCCGAACATCAATGAAACGACTGACCTCCAGATCAGCCTCAACAAGAAGTGGTGCCTGTCTTGGACGCGGCTTCGGTGGGACATGAAATTCATGGGAATCTGGCACCCACTTATAGAGATTAAGAAGTCGGTCCTCTTATGGCAAATTCTTCATCGAGGAATTTGGACTAACCATAAGGCAAGCAAAATTTGTGGGATCCCGCCGTGGTGCAAACGCTGCCTCCGCGCTATCGAAGATGTCCCACACATATTCCTTACTTGCCCCAACTCCTACAGAATCTGGCAGGTGGTTGGACTGAAAATCAGAGTTCAGAAACAGCTTAGTTGGAAACAAGTCCTTTTGGGTGAAGCGATTGGGTGCTCTGCGGCTCTCTGGAACGCAATCAGAGGGGAAGTCCTGTGGAAAATTTGGCGGGAGCGGTGTGCTCTCAACTTCGGCGACTCCCCCAGGGAGTGGTCGATTGAAAAATCTCTATTCCTCCTTGGCAAAAGGATTGTCAACAGTAAGAAATCCCCCCCCCTTCAGGCACCATCAAGTCCTCCTTTTGATCAACAACAAGCTCAAACCCAAGTGGGTCCCGCATGAGGGCGACGGGAGGGTGATCAACCTTCTCTGTAATGCAACCTAGGCATCAACCAAGCTCCCCCTGCTTTGTGGGATTTGGGGGGTCCCGTGGGCACTAGTCCCCTTCTATTGTACCTTTGTTTCTTAATTTAATTCAAGTCCGGGAGAGTAGGCTATTGCCGAACTTCCTTTATATTAAAAAAAAATACCACCACATATGAGTGAATCATGTATGTGGTAACATGGGGTAAAAACCTCTAGCTAGCTATGAGTGTTAGGATAAGCTATGAGTCTCACCTATACTATCTATACTCAAGTGTCAAATTACAATGTGTGCATATGATACAAAGTGAAAAGATCCGTATCTAGGTAGAAATAGGAGCTAGATACAAGAGGTTGTGTGGCTAATAGATATGAAGAGTGTGTCGTGAGAATATGGAGATAATAATAATTTAGCATTGTTGTACAAGAAACCTAAATTCTAATGAGCTTAAATAAAGAATGAGTGACCTAACAAGTAAGAACAAAAATAGACTTGCTACTCATAGTAAATCAACAATCGATGTTGATGGTAAGCTACAAGAATATCCTCTAGATAATCACCAAGACATAGACCAAAAATCCTCCAAGAGTGCGAGAACGCCTCCAAAGTGGCCTCCAAGATCTCCTCCTAGCTTGAGAAGATTGATCATCTCCTCCAAGTTCATCTCCAAGATCTCAAGCTTGTTGAGTGATAATAAAAAATGAGTCCATGACCTTCTTTTATAGCCTTGGATCTATGTGAAAAGCATATCATAAAAGCACAAGTAAAGAGCTTCATCATATAAATCTACGATGAAAAAAACAACCTTGAAAAATTTGTCCACCACCATCTTTGCAATTCGCTTTTGGAATAACTAACAAAAGAAGTCTCTTCACATTGTGGGATCATGGGATTTGAACCCATGTAGTTGGGATGAGAGTGAAATGTCTTATCGAGATCGTCTACTCACTTCTCTTGACTAAGTGTATGAAGCAAACTCTATACATGTTGTCTAACATGTTTTATACCAAGACTTAGGACATGCATGGAGTAGTAGAAGTAGTGACAGACTGGGTTGCATGAAAAAATTTCTATATTTTTGCAACATCAAAGTGAAAAAAGATCAAGCTTTATGATGGGTACCTACGTGAACTATTGTTTGAGCAAGAAAAGAAGAAATGATTAAGCACACTATAAATTGGATCGATGAAACCCTGACATGAGAGAGCTGTGAGAAAGGTGATGCAAGGAGATTATGTAGATACACAAAAATGCAAAATTGAAATCACATGTGAGCAACATCTCAAAATGGAGGCAACAGGATGGAAAGGAGAGGAAGGTTTTTAAATAATCCAAAAGAAAAGCATTCTTTACAGGGTTCAAGCATGAAAATAACGTTTGATGAATAATGAATAGTTAACCTCATTGGATTGATTTTATTTCAACATGAAATCTGCAGGTGCAGTGTTTTTCAAGCTTTCTTCATTTAAGTAAAGCATCTATCCCTTCATATCAGAGATATAATTGCTGAAGGTGGATCTTTTTCATCTTCTGGGTATTTGAATGAGTTTTAATTTTTAATCTACTAGTGTTGCTTCAGTGGAGTTCATGATGACTACAAGAATGTTTTTGGGCAAGCGCTATGATCTCTAATATGATTTCATGCATTCTTTGTTGTGGTTTATTTACTGGCAGATATTTAATCCAAGGGGATGGTTAATGATTCAGAATGTGTATGAACTGATAACAACACACAAATTGAGGAGAAAGAAGTGAACACTTGGATCTTCTCATACCTGCAATAATGATTCATTTCTTGGCCCTAACGAGCACCAAAAGAGAAGGTGTCTGAGTGGATTGGGCAAGTTAGAAAAGCTTTACAAGTTCTGAAGGGCTATGCCT
Source organism: Ceratopteris richardii (assembly GCA_020310875.1). Lineage (NCBI taxonomy): Eukaryota > Viridiplantae > Streptophyta > Polypodiopsida > Polypodiales > Pteridaceae > Ceratopteris > Ceratopteris richardii. The sequence goes on along the minus strand of CM035442.1, from coordinate 65,418,358 downwards.
GATGGAGTACGCGCTATTGTTCTTCTAAGGATAAGGAGTTTTTCAATCTTGAGTCTTGAGATATCACTCACTCAAGGCTCTCGACATTTCTCGATGCTACAAAGGCATCACTCATTTTGTTTGGATGATATGATTTCCTTTCAATCATAGCTCTTCATTCAAGAAGCGACTTGTTCATAAGGAAAGGACGAAAGTAATAAATTCCGCCAATCATATTTGTGGAGATTCGTTGTGGTGAAATAAGTAACAAGGATGAAGAATTAGAGCTGGGATGTGATGCTTTTAAAGGTATACTACAGTTTTGTGGAGATAATGGTGCTTGCTCCCTTGGGTATGTAATATTTTACTCCACTTTCCACAATTGTAAATTTTGGGGATAATGCTTAACTGTAAGTGGGTTATTGATTGTTAGAAGCTACATTGTATTTATCTTTTGACTCCATAGTATATTGATGCCATATATTTCAAAATGTTTGTGTACATGAATGATGCCCTCTATATCAGGGCATCTTTTGGTACTTCAAGATCTTTGTGTCTTTACCGCAGTATATCCGGGTATTTGCCATTTTGATGTTTAGTTAACGTAGAAACCTTGAGATCATTTCGATTAATTTAGTTTGGATTCACTGAAAAGTAACAACGACATTGATGTTAGAGTTATAATTTAAGGCTTAACATACACTACTTGCAGCTTGTTTTATCTTTGCTCAATTTAAGCAGATAGAAGGATGGTTTTGATCTATTTTTATCAATCCAAGATGGGCATTAATCTCATTCTACAACTCCTTGTGTGATATTCATTTTGTAATACAGTGGGGTAGCAGGAACCTTCCCTCACACTTTCTAGCAATCTAATCCTGGAGTTCTCAAGTTGTGTTTAAAAATTGCCTCAATCACGGAGCTAGTTGCGAACCTCGTATGGGCAGTAACCAACCTTGAGTAGTCATTGGAAGTTCAGAAAGACAAATTTCAAGGGATGGTGTGTATGATTGCCAACTCTCTTCTTGTGTTAGGGATCGGATAGTGTGTACTTGCGTGTGTCACAACACAAGTGTAACAGACGTAAGGGGTGAAGAGAAGAAGTTATTAGGAATTAGCTTTAGAAAAGTACCTTGTGGGCGACTAAGTACATATATTGGGGATCAGAAAAGTGGACGTATTTCCACACACTAGTGGGCTTAGAGTAAATGAAGTTTGAGGAGATATGAAAAACTGTGCAAATATAGATGCATATAGGTAGTGTTATCTTGGGATTGGGACCTCCTTTTGGTGTCACTTAAAGTCTCTTTTGACCTTGAAGGGATTTGGGCTAACTTAAGGTCATTTGGTAAGTTATTGTCATTTGTCACTGCATTCCTATAGGAAGGAATCCAGAGTATCGATTTTGTTCATATATGTCAGAGTCCTCAATACTTGATTCAGAACCTATCAAAAAATGAAGAAAATATTTTTTGTTTAGTTCATCTCTCTACCTTTGGACACCTATCCAAATATTGCTTAGATCTTGTTAATATAACCTCACTAATTGGTGACTTTGCTGTTTGAAGCTAGGAATTGATTGTTAAGCTATGTATGAATGAGGAGTTGTAATGTCTAACTCTATGAAAAATTCCTAGTAAATTCTTCCATGAGTTGTATATCGGCAAAGTTACCTCTATGCAATGGTTGGAACCAAGCTAATTTTGATCCTACCAAAGTCAAGCCAAAATACGGATATTGGGAAAAGAATGTATCTATCCCCCTACTCTTAGGACTTCATAAAATCATCCGTATCGATTTCAATGATTTCTATTGGGATTACCTCATGGCATGTCCCCCTAGATGGAATACATGTAGCCTCATTTTCTTAAGCTTAGGTCTCTCAAATTCTAACAAATACTTATATCTCAATGCCCGATCTCAATATCATCTCAATGCCTCTCATTTCTCTAATATCTAGTGCAGATCTATGAATTCCATCGAAATATACTTTCTATAAATCAAGTGTTATGCACTTATTGATAGTCCTCTCCATCGAAGTGACTATATTTCATAAGGAACCTAGTACACGTCTTGATCTTAAGTGCATCAATTTTTTGATTCTCCAACTTTTGCTTTTTTTTTTTCTCATTAAGCCCCCTTTGTTTAGCTAATTTTTTTTTAGTGTTTCGTAATGCTATTTCGATATGTCCTAGAATGATGCATGCAAATGAGTGAGGGTAAACTTTTAGCTTAGGATCCAATGAAGGCACCTCAATATTTCACACCCATAGTCCTTGGTTTCAATATCTCACTTGCATCTCACTTGCACTTCTTGCACTCTAGACAATGAACATTCCATCTAGTTCCCTCTTTTCCCTAATGTATCTCTAATGGTCTCCCCTTGTATTCTTCGATAGAACCCTAGATTCCTTTTCTCTCTCTCTTTCTCCCTCTCTCTCTTTCTCTCTCTCTCCCCTAACCTTTGATTGTTTTTAAAAGGGAACTTATCAAAAAGTGCCCCTACTATAGCTTTAAATCTCTCTTTGTAGTTTTTTCCTCTCTAAAATGGCTATCCAGTTGTATATGAAGAGTGAACCTGATGATACTTGACTAGGGTGACACCTAGCTAGATTGACACTTCTTGGAGATGACACTTGACAGCCTGGTGTAAGCAATACCATAATATCAATCCAATGTTAAAAATCCACTTAAGCATGAGGCCTCAAAGGTGTTCATGACACCTAAGATAAATTGACATGAAACCCATGCTAAAAGTGATGGAATTTGTGCAAGCTCGAATTGTGAGCCTTGAAATATAATCACATCTCATAATTTACCTCTTCAATATTTATGTTTTTATATCAATCTTAATCATCTTTAAAGTTCAAGGGAACATTAGGTTTTGAAGATGTAGACACTACAATCATAAATGTGAAGGGGACTCTTGAAATAAAGAGTGCACAAATCAAACAGAGATAGTGGTAACTCTAAGTCTAAGAGAAAGGAGGTGTAAAATAGTACAACTCTGAATAAGATCTCTAAGAATATTAAGAAATGACAGGATGGTGAGAGCCAAGGTTATTTCTAAGTGGTTGCTTAACATCTCAGTTATGCATGATTTCCTTTATCTGCAGGAGCTGAATATTAATGCTTCTAAGCTTAGCTTACATCTTAATATAGTTTTCAATAAGCATAAATGATTATTTATGAGCCATCCCCTAGGGAGAGGGGGAGCCTCTATAAGGGTTTCCCTTTCTTTGTCCCACTTCATTAGGGATGTCTACTACAGCCCCACGAATCAATGGCAAGAGGTGTCCCTCTCCAAACCCTATGATTGTACTATTGTCAACCTTTATGCCTGAAATTGCCCTTCCCAAAGAAGGTACTATTTGGAAGAAATGATTAGCCTCAGGGGCCCCTCCTTGTTGTGGGAGACTTCAACATGGTCACCTCATTGAGGGATAGATACAACAAGGTGGGTAGTGTAATCTCAGGTAATGAGTGGTCTCGTTGGTTGAACTTAGTGTCCACTCATGACCTCTTAGACATTTTTGAGTATTCAAGATTCACCTGGTGCAATAAACAACAAGTCAAAACTACCTTGTTGCCGGGCTTGATAGGTGCTACATCAACATGCCTTTTCTTCAACTTTTTGGAAATAATAAAGTCTCCATGGATAAGTCTATATGCATGTCAGACCATCAGCCTTTGATTATCTCTGTGAAGAACTCCAGACCTAGATTCAACGCCACATAGCCTCACTTGGATCCTTCCTTACTTCTCATCCCTTGTATCCTTGATAAGACTAAAGCCATTTTTACTGGGCATTTTGATCAGTGCACCAGCCCTTCAATGGCTTGGTCTAGATCCATCAAGGAAGTGCAATACTGTTCACCCACTTGAAGAACTTAAGAAAATCCCTAAGAGCTTCTAGATGGCAAAAAATCTCTAGTGAAATTGAAAAAATTCTCAACCCCAAAGATCCCACCTACATGGATAGGGTTTTATGCCTCCAAAAGAGATTGAAGTACGAAGAATACCTTGAGGCTAGTGGAATTCTCTTCGCTTCAAGAGAATTTTGGGTACGGAACGTGGATTGTCCCAACAAACTCATGTTTTCTCTACTTAAAAAGAAGAAGAGTAAGGATTTCATTCCTTTGTTGATGAAAAAGTCACGTGGGGGAAAATATCCACAGAGCCAATGCCTCACTGCTCTAAGAAGGAAAAAAACATTACCTCACATCCTGGCTACCTTGCTGGACCTACCTCTCATTGCCAGTGAGATAAAAGAGACCATAGGTAAATTGAAACCCACAAAATCTCCTGGTCTTGGTGGTCTTCCGAAAGAGTTCTTCATTGCTCTTGATGACTTCCTTACTTCCTTCATTCTCTTGGTGTGGAAAGAATCTGTTAGGAAAGGCTCTCTTCCTATTGGAATCAACACTAGGGTCATTAAACTGATCCATAAGAGGGAACCCAAGGAGGACTCGAATAACTAGAGACCCATTACTTGTTTGACTTCCATATGCAAAATAATTTCTTCCTCTTTAGCTAGGAGACTTAGCCCTCACATGAAAGATATTATGCTTCGTGAACAAAAAGGCTTCATGAAAGGAAGATACATTCTTGATGCTACCATTTCTTTATGGGAGGGTATGGAGTATGCCCAAGAGTCCAATCAACCTTTCTACTTCTTCAAAATAGACTTTGACAAAGCGTATGATAGGATTGAATGGGATTTTGTTCTCTAATCTCTATAGGACATTGGTATGGGAAAACACTTCATTAGAGCTGTGAGCATTCTTTTTGGCAATGCCCCTTCTAGGGTTTCTATTAATGGTTGCTTGTCTCCCCACTTTAGACTTAGGAGATCCATCAGCCAAGGCTGCCCCCGTGGCCCCCTCCTATTTTCCATAGCTAGTGATGCCCTTGGATGGTTGTTGAAAGATCCTTTTAGTCAGAAGCAAATAGAAGGAATTTCTATACCTTCCTTGGATAACTAGCTCTGCCTTTAGGCATTTGATGATGACACTAATATCTTGGTCAAAGCTATGCCTAAGTATGTTGATTATGTTTTGGAATGTCTTAATACATTCTTTTTATCCGCTAGATCTCTTATTAACCACAAGAAGATTGCTTTCAAGCCTCCTCAAATTTATTGCCCCACTCTATTTATGATACAGGGTGTGAAAGCATTAAAGATGGAGAAATCTTTAGATTGTTAGGTATTGTTATGCGATTCCAAGTCTCCCTAAACCAAAGGCGGCAATGGGTGCTAGATAAATTCACAAATAAACTTTTTCACTAGTATGCTTGCAAACCCACTATTCTTGATAGAGTTTTTGTCATGGATCACTACTTACTACCCGCTCTAGTCTACTTTATATCCTGCTGGATGCCAAACAAAAAGAACTTTAACCAAGTCCTTGCTCTTCCCAACAAGTTTCTATGGGGAGGAAGTCTACATTACAAAAAAATATCTAAAGTGTCCTGGAAAATCTGCTATCTTCCCAAGAAGGAGGGAGGCTAAGGAATCTTTTGCCCCATTAGAATGGCCATTAATCTCTCTGCCAAATGGATATTTAGTCTATTGACTTCTCTGACTTTTGGGCTAGCCTCATCAAAAGAAATTTGCATAAATTTCAGTTAACTCTGTGCAAAGCTTTTAAAGATCATAGTTTATGGGATATTCTTGTTTCTCCCCATAACTACACCTCTGTTGGTAGCCCTATTTCTTGTAGGTTTTGGAAAGCTTGGATGATTGTGAAAGCTAAGTTTTTCCTACTTTCTAATTTTTTTTTATGCAAGAGAGCATGTGGTGTGGCTGGATATCTCTATGCGATAATGGTTCCTTAGGGATTAAGCAACAAATGTTGCAAGAAGGGGTGCTCATCTTGGAAAGATATTAGTGTTGGAGGACAGATTTTATCCAATGAGCATCTCTCTGAAGTATCTAATCTGTCTACTAGCTGCTTGCAAGTCTTGCTAGAGCATAAAGATTTGCTGATGAGAAAACTTCCTGCTAGTAATCAGAGGAATTTTATCAACCTGAAGGCAGTCACTCAAGACATGCTAAGGAGATTTAAGAAGCAAAGAGGCCATCTCTGTGATACTACACAATTTGAATGCTAGATGGAGTCCAAGGTGGAACTTTTCTCAATAAAGACACAGATTCATGAGTCTTTGAAACCTCCCCTACAACATCAAGCACCGTTTTTTGATGTGGCTCATCCTTCACCATGGGGTTTGGTGTGGTTCCAAAGCCAGGAAATATGGTATAAGAGATGAAGTTTTTATGTTTTGTGGTAGTGAGGAGGACATTCACCACCTTTTTTTTGGTTATGTGCATGGCCAAGAGTTTAGGAGTCTCCTGCATCCTTACTGCCATCAATGGAATATCAACCTTGCCTTCAATGAAACTTTGATTGGCTCCAACAACAAGTTTGATTATGCTCTGTGGAATATATGGAGAGGGCGCATCCTCTGGTTCATTTGGAGATCAAGAAATGCGAGACTTTTTAACAATGGTAGAAGCTCCTTCACTCCTATTTTATTGGTCTCAAAGCTTTGGGGGACAAGAGTATTGCAATTATCAGAGATGTCCCCCTGGGAAGTTCAGTCTTCCTTAGCAATTGGACAACACTTCTTCTTGTAAATGGAGGGAGACATTATTACAGATGTACTCTAAGAACCGATTTGAAATGGTTTTCTTATGTACTTAATTCCCTAGCCTGATCTGTGTTATTCCCTGGCCTGGTTTGATTGTTGTATCCCCTTGTCTTATTTTTGTAATCCGTGGTCTTTATATGAGATCTTTATCCCTTTACTGGCTTGCTTCTCTAATAAAATATGTAGAGGTCTTGGGACCTTTTTGGGTGGGGGTGTCTTGCCTATTGTACACTCATACAATTTATCTCTTAATTCAAATGTCCTATTTCATAAAAAAAAGTTCACGTTTGTGTGCTTATGGCTTGGATTCAAGCCAAGATGTGTGTTAAACATTGAAGTAATAAAAAAATACATGCCTTTATCCATATGGAGTGACTTGGAGCACAAAATTTCGCCTATGGCAATGGACAAAGAAAGCACAAGAAGTGGAGGATCATGAGGAGATAGAAGATGCAAGGGTAGATAAAAAGACAAAAATTCCCATGCACATTTGCCTCAAATTAAAGTCTTTTGTGCATAATTTAGCACGGATATGACTATAATAATTTACAAGCAAGTTTTGGTCATTATTGTACCATATCATGCCATAATTACCCACAATACTGTGTTACAAGGCACTTAGGTATTCTAACACTATACCTTTTTGTAGAGAGCCACCTTAATAAGGTGATTTCTCTATGTATAGATATGCAATTACCACATATTATATCTTGTTATAAAGCTTATCTCTTTGATTTTTCCAATTTCTTGCTAGGTTCTTCTCTGGTACTTACAAAAAGCATATCTTCTAACCCTCTATTTTCTGCTTAACCTTAATTGACTATTTGTTTAACTTTATGTAGTTGGGTTCCTCATCATTTAAACTCCAATTGGAGTGATCTACACATCGTTGGAAATTTGGTAGTTTTCACCTTGTGCCGTAAAGAACCCAAAGCCATTGCAGATTCTTGTTGTGGAAAAATCAGCTTGGAAGAGGATTGATAACTTCTAGTATGCATATTCGAGTGAAATCTCTTCACATTTGGTATTAGAGCATTCTTATTAGAGCACATGTTAGAAAACAAAAACATAGAGAACATCAAGAAATCATAGAGAAAGCAAAGGAAAGATAGGAGCTATGAGCATATGATTCTAAATAGAGTGTGCAACATTCATGCTATTGTAAGGCTATGGAGGTGAAGCTTTTTTATGTAAGACATTTTTTCCACTTTATGATATTTGAAGTCATAAAATCTCTTTTCTTACCCTGTACTACATGTATTGATCATTGCATTTTGCTAGAAGTGATATTTATCACTCGTTGGAGGCCTTATGAGTAGTTGGTACAAGAGGAAGATCCAAGAAAACGTTCTTGGATATGTAAATACATCTATCTGTATATGAACATTGTATGCATGTTTTACATATTGCATAAAATTTAATGAAGTAGAAGATTTTATTGTGTACGTGGCAGAATACTAAAGCTTATATATAAGCTTGAGGATGGAGTTTTATGATTCCTATTTGGTGTAAGAAATGTATGCAATGAAAGTGCTTATTTATGCAGGCTTGTGAACTTTATGCTCAAGGTGAATGATAGTTTTGAACGCATGCCTAGGCTACATATAAGTTACATCTACAGTTAAGAATTGTTGCATGAAATTGTTAGGATGGTACCGATATGGCTACCTACATTCTCTAATTATCCAAGTTTGTAAATGTCATTAGAACTTTTGATGAATATTAATTTTCATTCAGAGTTATAACTCACTAAGGGAGGTTAACATGGTCTAGTTTTGGTATTCTCTAAGAAAGAGAGAGTGAAGTGTTACAGAGGAAGTGATTGAAGTTGTCATAAAATGTGCTAAAGTCAAAAGTAATTTTGTATCTGTTGTAATTTTGCAATCAATATAATGCATAACATCTTTCCTCTCATATAGCCTTTGTTGTAAAGTATTTTCCCTATGCTATGTAGTTGAAATTTATTTTAGTTTAAGCAACATTCTCAAGTGTTAGTCAAGGAATAGAAATGCATTCGAATTTGTTTCTAGTATTCCTCATTCTCCGAACCCACTTTTCTTGTAAGAAAGGAAGTAGGAAACATTTGGAAACCATGAGGAGATAGGGTATCATCAATAGCCCCTTTGAAGTGAAGTCCTCATTGGTTCACTAAAGAGATGAATGGAAGCATTCCAGGCCATTGAGAGGGAGTATCCCAACATGATCGGGTAAGTGGATTTCAAAATATCAAGAATTCAAGGCAACCCTTGGCGTGATGGAATCATCTATATCATAATTTATGGATACTATCAGAGGCGAAAGTTCAGGAAGTGCCCCTGTAATCGAGAAATTCTTTGCCTTAGTGGATAACGGGGTGATACTATATCCATTTCTTACACAACTATTGGAGTAACATGCCGCTTTCGAAGCAACTAAGTTGCAAATAGATAATGTAGAAAGATGACATAGTAGATAAATCACTCTTTGTGTGAGCTAAAAATGACTAGGCAAATGAACTTCTATGGAGGATGTTGAGCCATTGAATGCTGAGAAGTGAGCTTGAGGGCATATTTTGTCGGGAGCGCTTCATCGTGCTAATGAAAAAAGAGTTGAAAAAATGTATAAACAAATAGATGTAGAAGTACAAGGGAAACACCAAGAGGATGTCGAAACCACTCTTGAGGCTGAATAATGTTGTAGAGGTACTCAAGATGAGGTGGAAAAAACAATGTGGGTAGAGTAGAAATAAAAATAATAGCAATAGGAGCTATAGTCATAAAAATAAAAAAAGCAACAAGAACAATAGCAATGACAACACCAACAAACAAAAGAACCTCTAGTATCACAACCAAACACTTTCCAACAACCACTATCACAACGAGAATCTTCACATAGGAGTGAAAGAGATCAGTTACCACAAACCAATTAGTTGGCTAGAACTATAGACTTCCGTACCTTTTTTAGTAGATGTACGGATCTATGGAAGACATAGTCGGATGAAATTCAACTACCAATGAATAGATTTTCATCCATTATTTATCCATGGTTCATGAAGGATTTCAACATTGAGTCCAAAATCATTGCTTATGTGTTTTGTTTGCTAAGATTTTTCTCCTTAAAAATGGGAAAAAAATGAGCAAGCTTGGAATAGTGTTCAAACACAAATGGAGCATATGCATGCATAATTGTTGCTGCTGAAGCAACATAATGGAGAGCTACAAGACTCTTTAGCTTAGTGTGCCAATATTCTAGAGGAGGAAGTGCAAGCCTTGAAATCTTGGGTAAATGAGTTCGAAATCCATGTTGAATAGATTTTACATGATCATTAGGAAGTCACATAACAATTGCACGCTATGTAGTATGAGCTAAGAAGAGTTACAGTGGGTAAAGATGATTTCTAGAACCAAGCTACCATTCTACTCACTAAGAAAAACTGTCTCTGGTTAGGTAGTTTTGCTAATCAAGAAATTTCAAGTCTCTCTAGAAAGGATTGAAGGATTTAAAGACTTATGGAATCAATTACAAGAAGATACACAACCTATTATAAAAAATGCTTAGATCTTAATGGATAACGAAGTTTAAATCACTAAGCCTAAAAAAAAATCACGCACATTTATTGAAGACCTTAGAAAATAAATATGTTTGAAGTGGATCCAAAGAGTGCATATTATGGATAGAGGTTGAAGAAGATAAGGCCACTAGTCATGATTTTATGTGTAGAATTTCAATAGAAAAATCGAAAGCTAAAGAGAAAGTAGCATCCTAGAACGCTCATTTAACCAACGATCCTAACTCAATGAGCATCATACCTTGTTGGTGGTCGATTTGAAAGATATTTTAATGCTTCTAATACGCCTAATGCCTATTTGAAAAGGTGGATCATTTCTATAACGGGTTCATCAAATTTGTTCTTATCAAGCTCTTTCTATAATATTGTGTGGCTTTACTTATCATTTCACTCACGATGGTTGTGAGCTACTTGCATGATTTCCTAAACGCATTGCAATGTCATTTTGTAGGTGACTGTATCGGGTGTCTTATAAGAACTTTTTGGTCGCCTTTTTTGTCGTCCGACATGGAACTCGATGCCCTCGATGAGAAGCACACAAAGACTACTTCCATCCATACCACCTGACCACGTCCAAGCCATCATATATGAGCTATCCCTCTCTAATCCTCTTCATGTGAGTATAATCATACTCCAAGGGGAGAGACTCCTCGAGTCCCCCCCCCCCCCCCCCTTCTACCAAATGGCATAATGCCCTCAAGGATGCCATGCGGCATCTATGCCATCTCACCCAAATGGGTGTGCATCCATGATGTGACATTTCCTTCCCCTTGAAAGCATTTTCATCCTCAAAAATGTAGATGAAATGTCCATTATGGTAGATGAACTACTCGGACTCCCTTGTACCCCATGTACACTACTCGGCTAAGTTGGATTGGAAGAACATCTATTGGCATTGAGATAATCACTAAGTACTAATTCACCTAACTAATGTTTACCGCTCATGATGAAATACCAATTAAGAGTCTGGCACCCCAATAAGTTAGATATATCCCTATCTGATAGAAACTCTAAGGAGAGGCATCATCAATCTACTCCAAGTGTAACAAATGTTAACAACTAGATTATCACATCTATTCCAAGACCATTAGTGAGAATAGAATAATTGCTTCTCTCTAGATTCGACCTGTGAGACTCACTCGAACCATAATGATTAACTCCTCTCCCTCTCATCTTTGTTAAAATAGTGCCACTTATATCTATAGACAACCAAAATGAGAAACTGAAATTTTCTCTCGTTAACTCTTTCTATAATCTCATATAAGGAAAAGAGTTGTGGTAGTGGAATCTATTCCACTTTCCCTTTCCCTTTGAAAGAGATTCTTTTGAATTCAATTGCTCTACTCATCCATAATTGAGAACATTCATATATTTTCTCCAAGGTTTTGCTTCCAAAAGAGTGGACAATCGAACTACCATGTGAAGGAAAATTAAAATGAAAATTTAGAATTATGAAATATAGACTAGGAGATGGTTTCTAAACACCTATTCTCTTTGAAGCAAAAACATACTCTATTCTTCTCATATGAAGAAATCATGTTCCTTTCCTTTTTTTTCTTTCTCAAAGAACACGAGGTAATGTGAGACCTCTGAGCTAAAGTGAGAACTCTTATCGATCTCTTAACTAATTCTCATTTTCTCCTTTCCTAAAAAGAGGAACTCATGAATATATTTAGTCCTCTCTTCTATAACGAATGCATAATCGCTGATTACTTATATTTCTGTGAAGATGCAGAGCAAATCTCCCCTAACTAATGAATGTGTATGAAGTGAAGAGTGGAGAAAACAAATTTCTTATGAGGGTCAAAGATCTTTGCTAAAATGGTCAACCATGATATGAGTTGATACCATAAACACATGTGTACCCATACTAAAGAGCTATCTCAGTCAACCATCGTCTGTGCATGGATCCATATGATCCAATCCAAGTAATGGAATTATTCTTCTTGAAAACTCGAAATGAGTATGTGATACCAATGGTGATAAAATCACCCATCACATTCTCTACTAGAAGAATAAATCTTCCCTAAACTTTAAATGATAACTCCCAAACCTAAGAAGAAGTCTACTAAGCGGTTTCACATGATCTAGTGAGATCTGACATCATGAATGATGAGTCATTTTCTCCTTGTCCATAGAAGAAGAGTTCTCAAAGGGAAGTTGTCTCCACCGTCCCATACCAATGGAGCCTTCTTCCAATTCACAGTGTCATACATGCACTTAACTGAATTTATATTCCATATATGTATATAATGGAATATGTAGGTGGATTCTAATGAATACCATAACCTAAACTCATATCTGTGGACTCAAATGAGTCCCACGTCCTTTAACTAGTTAGTTTGTTTCTAATCATCATGTGACAATATGTGATGGGGAATATCCCTTTCGTATTCCAGACTAACTTGTTCTTAGGTACAAAGATAGGGTTTAAGTGCCTCTCTGTAGATCTCAATGTACATACATATATTGGATACCCCAATTATTTTTGACTAAGGGATCTATGCTCTATGTCATAGAGCTAATGGCGTGCCTATGGCCTTCCTTATGATCACTCAAATCACATAAGAACCCCTCGATGCTCTCTCATGAAACCCATCTCTATGATCCCATCTAATTGTTTTACTTAGTTGTGTAGCACAAATGCTTCACTACTTGCTCAAGTGATATGCATGAGTGAAACTACTCACTCTTTGGGTATTCATCATGATACCCCATAGTCTCTTAATCATCCTATGAGACTCGTTAAGATAAGTAAATCTTCACTACTTTGGAGATTATCATAACTGTATCTCCCTTGCTCCTATGCAACTTCCTATAACATAAAGGATTGCTTGTGCACATTCCGAATGGTGAAGGTGCATGTCCTTCCCCTTAGCAAACCTATGGTCTAAATCCATAAGGATTATATATAGGGATCCTATTTCTAATGAAGTTGCCTTATCTATGATGATTTGATTGTCTTAAGTCCATCAAGTACATGCATACAAGCATGCTTACATGTTCTTGATGTTTGTAGAGAAGGCACATTACCATGTCATAACATTCTTTTTTAAAGTGAAGTACATTTATATGGCCATGAGATGGGAAACATTTCGACAACATTTCCCCAAGGAAATGGAGTCCCAAAAAAATTTAACCATAAATTCAATAGCACATAGGCCATCCAACAACACAGGGCTTGACAACACAGGTGTGTGTAGAGAAAGAGAGAGAGGGGGGGACAAAGAGAGAGATAAAAAAAAAAAGAGAGAGATGTGTGTGCACAGTCTGCTCAAAATGTAGTTCGTGTGCGCAAACTCAACAGGAGTAGACTTTCATTCAAAATGCGAGGAAATGTCAAATTTTTGCTCTCCGGTATAGTTAAAAGGTTGCATCAGTATAAGCGTCGGTATAAGCATCAGTATAAGTGTCGGTATAAGCATCGGTAATTTGATGTAGATTACCGATCCCTATACCAAGGCTCATACCGTCGGTATTGCATCCGTGGGTTTTTAAGCATTTTCAATACGGTCATACGGATGCTGAGGCATGACTGTCGATATGGACAACGTCGGTATGCCCCTCGTTTGTTGTAGTTAAAGTGTGTTAGAAAAGCCTTGAAAAGATTTTGGTAATCCTTTCAACAATGTAGAAATGAGTGATGCATTCGGAATAATCTGATCAATGTTTGCCAATTGCTCTTTCAAGTCCTTCATGTGTGTCACATATACATCCACCAACTCATTTTCATCCATACATACATTCTCGAGTTTCTTCCTCAACTATGCAACACGTGCTTCATTATGCATGACATACAAAGAAGCCAGAGAGTCCCATGCTTGTCGTGATGTAGAACATGACTGAATGTGTGGAACTATAGCACGCTTCACAGAAAGTGCAATCAAAGCATGAGCTTGAGCATCTTTTCCATCCCATCTAAGCTACTTGTGTGTAGATGGAGAAGGAGAAACCACTGTACTTAAAGAAGAAGCTACATCTCTGAGATTAGGTTGTGAAGTAGAAGAGATCGACCACTATGATTCAAAGTTGTTTTGCAACAAGAACATGCTTCATCATGTAAGAACACATCGGATAATTGGTCCCATCAAGCTTATCTTCAGCTTGAAGCATGCCAAACAAGTCATTGTTGCCCGCCATTTCTCTAAAGAAGAAGAATGAGACAAAATCTTTACTTCAATGAAATATAAAATGAGTGCTAAAGTTTTAGCTCACAAACCATCACTCTGATGGTGTTTTTCACTGCATGAATGGCTTTGAAAGGGGGGTAAAACCCTAGTGCAATTGGTGGAAATGCTTCTTGGTTGCTGAAATTCACTGTTCTATGCTCCGAAGTCGATTTGCACTGTTAAACGTGCATGCACACCATGATAAAAAAACCAAAACTTGAGAAGGAGGTGTGAGAGACATACAAGAAGCACACATAAGGAGCATAAACGTAGCAAGACACATGAAGAAGATAGATGGTTGGGATAACTCTTTCTATTGACGATGACTTGAACTGAAGTAAGAGTTGAGTAATATCTCTAGGTACAAAATACCACCACATATGAGTGAATCATGTATGTGGTAACATACGGAAAAAACCTCTAGCTAGCACTAGAGTAAAAAGTGCCCATGTATATGGAAAAGGTTCACATCAAAGCTACTCGAGGAAGACATAAGTGTAACAAGTGTTGGATATGTGCCATTGACAATATTCCATAAGTCCTTTCATACTAATAGATTCATCATAAAACTCCACACTAGATTATTAGACATTCCCTCAATCTTTTGAGACGATAGGTAAATTGAAACCCTGCAAATCTCCTGGTCTTGATGGTCTTCTGAAAGAGTTCTTCATTGCTCTTGATGACTTCCTTACTTCCTTCATTCTCTTGGTGTAGAAAGAATATGTTAGGAAAGGCTCTCTTCCTATTGAAATCAGCACTAGGGTCATTAAACTAATCCATAAGAGGGGACCCAAGGAGGACTCCAATAACTGGAGACCCATTACTTGTTTGACTTCCATATGCAAAATAATTTCTTCCTCTTTAGCTAGGAGACTTAGCCCTCACATGAAAGATATTATGCTCCATGAAAAAAAAGGCTTCATGAAAGGAAGATACATTCTTGATGCTACCATTTCTTTATGGGAGGGTATGGAGTATGCCCAAGAGTCCAATCAACATTTCTACTTCTTCAAAATAGACTTTGACAAAGCGTATGATAGGATTGAATGGGATTGTGTTCTCTAATCTCTATAGGACATTGGTATGGGAAAACACTTCATTAGAGCTGTGAGCACTCTTTTTGGAAATGCCCCTTCTAGGGTTCCTATTAATGGTTGCTTGTCTCCTCACTTAAGACTTAAGAGATCCATCAGCCAAGGCTGCCCCCTTGCCCCCCTCCTATTTGCCATAGATAGTGATGCCCTTGGATGGTTGTTGAAAGATGCTTTTAGTCAAAAGAAAATAGAAGAAATTTCTATACCTGCCTTGGATAACTAGCTCTACCTTCAGGCATTTGCTGATGACACTAATATCGTGGTCAAAGCTATGCCTAAGTATGCTCATTATGCTCATTATGCCTAAGTATGCCTAAATAGGATGCCTTAATACATTCTATTTAGCCACTAGATCTCTTATTAACCACAAGAAGATTGCTTTCAAAGACTCATCCAATCTATTGACCCACTCTATTTCTGATAGAGGGTATGAAATCATTAAAGATGGAGAAATCTTCAGATTGCTAGGTCTTGTTATGGGCTTCGAAGTCTCCCTAAACCAAAGGTGGCAATGGGTGCTAGATAAATTCACGAATAAACATTCTCACTAGTATGCTTGCCAACCCACTATTCTTGATAGAGTTTTTGTCATGAATCACTACTTACTACCCGCTCTAGTCTACTTTATATCCTGCTGGATGCCAAACAAAAAGAAATTTAACCAAGTCCTTGCTCTTCCCAACAGGTTTCTATGGGGAGGAAGTCTACATTACAAAAAAATACCTAAAGTGTCCTGGAAAATATGCTATCTTCCCAAGAAGGAGGGAGGCTAAGGGATCTTTTGCCCCATTAAAATGGCCACTAACCTCTCTGCCAAATGGATATTTAGACTATTGACTTTTCTGACTTTTGGGCTAGCCTCATCAAAAGAAATTTGCATAAATTCCAGTTAATTCTGTGCAAAGCTTGTAAAGATCATAGTTTGTGGGATATTCTTGTTTCTCCCCATAACTACACCTCTATTGGTAGCTCTATTTCTTGCAGGTTTTGGAAAGCTTGGATGACTATGAAAGCTAAGTATTCCCCTAAACCTAAGTTTTTCCTACTTTCTAATTTTTTATTATGCAGGAGAGCATGTGGTGTGGCTGGATATCTCTATGGGATAATGGTTCCTTGGGGATTAAGCAACATAAATGTTGCAAAAAGGGGTGCTCATCTTGGAAAGATATTAGTGATGGAGATTTAAGAAGCAAAGAGGCCATCTCTCTGATACTACACAAAGAGGCCATCTCTCTGAGGAGATTTAAAAAGCAAACAGGCCATCTCTCTGATACTACACAATTTGAATGCTAGATGGAGTCCAAGGTGGAACTTTGCTCAGTAAAGACACAGATTCATGAGTCTTTGGAACCTCCCCTACAACATCAAGCACTGTTTTTTGATGTGGCTCATCCTTCACCATGGGGTTTGGTGTGGTTCCAAAACCAGAAAATGTGGTATTAAAGATGAACTTTGTATGTTTTGTGGTAGTAAGGAGGACATTCACCACCTTTTTTTTTTATTATGTGCATGCCCAAGAGTTTTGGAGTCTCTTGCATCCTTACTGCCATCAATGGAATATCAACCTTACCTTCAATGAAACTTTGATTGGATCCAACAACAAGTTTGATTATGCTCTGTGGAATATATGGAGAGGGCACATCCTTTGGTTCATTTGGAGATCAAGAAATGAGAGACTGTTTAACAATGGTAAAAGCTCCTTCACTCCTATATTATTGATCTCAAAGCTTTGGGGGACAAGAGTATTGCAATTATCAAAGATGTCACCCCTGGGAAGTTCAGTCTTCCTTAGAATCTGGGCAACACTTCTCCTTGTAAATGGAGGGAGATATTATTACAGACATACTCTAAGAACAGATTTGAAATGGTTTTCTTATGTACTTAATTCCCTGGCCTGATCTCTGTTTTTCCCTGGCCTCGTTTGACTGTTGTATCCCCTTGTCTAATTTTTGTAATCCGTGGTCTTTATATGAGCTCTTTAGCCCTTTAGTGGCTTGCTTCTCTAATAAAATATGTAGAGGACTTGGGACCTTTTTGGGTGGGGGTGTCCTGCCTATTGTACACTCATACAATTTATCTTTTAATTCAAATTTCCTATTTCATAAAAAAGAAGTTCACGTTTGTGTGCTTATGGCTTGGATTCAAGCCAAAATGTGTGTTAAGCATTGAAGTAATAAAAAAATACATGCCTTTATCCATATGGACTGACTTGGAGCACAAAATGTCGCCTATGGCAATGGACAAAGAAACCACAACAAGTGGAGGATCATGAGGAGATAGAAGATTCAAGGGTAGATATAAAGACAAAAAATCCCATAAACATTTTGCCTCAAAGTAACGTCTTTTGAGCATGATTTAGCATGGATATACCTATAAAATAATTTACAAGCACCTTTTGGTCATTATTGTACCATATCATGCCATAATTACCCGCACTACTGTGTTACAAGGCACTTAGGTATTCTAACACTATACCTTTTTGTAGAGAGTCACCTTAATTAGGTGATTTCTCTATGTATAGATATCCATTTACCATATATTATATTTTGTTATAAAGCTTATCCATTTGATTTTTCCAATTTCTTGCTAGGTTCTTCTCTGGTAGTTACAAAGAGCATATTTTCTAAACCTCTATTTTTTGCTTAACTTTAATTTACAATTTGTTTAACTTTATGTAGTTGGGTGCCTCATCACTTGACCTCCAATTGGAGTGATCTACACATCGTTACAAATTTGGTAGTTTTCACCTTGTGGGATAAAGAACCCAAAGCCATTGTAGATTCTAGTTGTGAAAAAATCAGCTTGGAAGAGGTTTGATAGCTTCTAGTATGCATATTCGAGTGAAATCTCTTCACATTTGGTATTAGAGAATTCTTACTAGAGCACATGTTAGAAAACAAAAACATAGAGAACATCAAGAAATCATAGAGAAAGCAAAGGAAAGATAGGAGCTATGAGCATATGATTCTAAATAGAGTGTGCAACATTCATGCTATTGTAAGGCTATGGAGGTTAAGCTCTTGTATGTAAGACATTTTTGCCACTTTATGTTATTTGAAGTCATAAAATCTCTTTTCCTACCCTTTACTACATGTATTGATCATTGAATTTCGCTAGAAGTGATATTTATCACTCGTTGGAGGCCTTATGAGTAGTTGGTACAAGAGGAAGATCCAAGAAAATGTATGCTTATACAAGAGGATGGAGTTATATGATTCCTATTTGGTGTAAGAAATATATGCAATGAAAGTGCTTACTTATGCATGCTTGTGAAGTTTATGCTAAAGGTGAATGATAGTTTTGAACAAGCATGCCTAGGCTACATATAAGTTACATCTACAGTTAAGAATTGTTGCATGAAATTGTTAGGATGGTACCGATATGGCTACCTACATTCTCTAATTATCCAAATTTGTAAATGTCCTTAGAACTTTTGATGAGTATTAACTGTCATTCAGAGTTATAAGTCACTAAGGGAGGTTAACATGGTCTAATCTTCGTATTCTCTAAAATGTGCCAAAGTCAAAAGTGATTAGGTATTTGTTGTAATTTTGCAATCAATATAATGCATAATAACTTTTCTCGTATATAGTCTTTGTTGTATAGTATTTTTCCTATGCTTAGTTGAAATTTATTTTAGTTTAACCAACATTCTCAAGTGTTAGTCAAGGAATAGAAATGCATTCGAATTTGTTTCTAGTATTCCTCATTCCCCGAACCCAATTTTCTTGTAAGAAAGGAAGTAGGAAACATTTGGAAACCATGAGCAGATGAGGTATCATCAATAGCCCCTTTGAGGTGAAGTCCTCATTGGTTCACTAAAGAGATGAATGGAAGCATTCCAGGCCATTGAGAGGGAGTATCCCAACATGATCGGGTAAGTGGATTTCAAAATATCAAGAATTCAATGCAACCCTTGACGTGATGGAGTCATCTATATCATAATTTATGGATAGTGTCAGAGGAGAAAGTTCAAGAAGTGCCCCTATAACCGAGAAATTCTCTGCCTTAGTGGATAAAGGGGTGATAATTTCTTACACAACTATTGGAGTAACATGCCGCTTTCAAAGCAACTAAGTTGCAAATAGATAATGTAGAAAGATGACATAGTATATAAATCACTCTTTGTGTGAGCTAAAAATGACTAGGCAAATGTGCTTCTATGGAGGATGTTGAGCCATTGAATGTTGAGAAGTGAGCTTGAGGGCATATTTTGTAGGGAGCCCTTCATCGTGTTGATGACAAAAGAGTTTAAAAAATGTATAAACAAATAGAGGTAGAAGTACAAGGGAAACACCAAGAGGATGTGGCAACCACTCTTGAGGCTAAATAATGTTGTAGAGGTACTCAAGATGAGGTGGAAAAAAGAATGTGGGTAGAGTAGAGATAAAAATAGTAGCAATAGGAGCTATAGTCATAACAATAAAATAAGCAACAAGAACAATAGCAATGACAACACCAACAAACAAAACAACCTCCAATATCACAACCAATCACTTTTCAACAACCACTATCACAACGCGAAACTTCACATAGGAGTGAAATAGACCAGTCCCCACAAACCAATTAGTTGGCCAAAACTTTAGACTTCTGTATCTTTTTTAGAAGATGTCCCGATCTATGGAAGACATAGTCGGATGAAAGTAAACTACCAATGAACAGATTTTCATCCATTGTTTATCCATGGTTCATGAAGGATTTCAACATTGAGTCCAAAATCATTGCGTATGTGTTTTGTTTGCTAAGCGTTCTCTCCTTACAAATGGGAAAAAAATGAGCAAGCTTGGACTGCTGTTCAAACACAAATGGAGCATATGCATGCATAATTGTTGCTGCTGAAGCAACATAATGGAGAGCTACAAGACTCTTTAGCTTAGTGTGCCAATATTCTAGAGGAGGAAGTGCAAGCCTTGAAATCTTGGGTAAATGAGTTCGAATTCCATGTTGAATAGATTTCACATGATCATTAGGAAGTCACATAACAATTGCAGGCTATGTAGGATGAGCTAAGGAGAGTTAGAGTGGGCAAAGATGATTTCTAGAACCAAGCTACCATTCTACTCACTAAGAAAAACTATCTCTGGTTAGGTTGATTTTCTAACCAAGAAATTGCAAGTTTCACTAGAAAGGATTGAAGGATTTAAAGACTTAGAGAATAATTACAAGAGGATACACAACTTATTATAAAAAATTCGTAGATCTTAATGGATAAATAAGTTTAAATAACTAAGCCTAAAAAAAATCACGCCCATTTATTGAAGACCTTAGAAACTAAATAGGTTTGAAGTGGATCAAAAGAGTGCAAAAATTTATCCATTATGAATAGAGGTTGAAGAAGATAAGGCCACTACTCATGATTTTATGTGTATAATTTCAATAGAAAATTCGAAAGCTAAAGAGAAAGTAGCATCCTAGAATGCTCATTTAACCAATGATCCTAACTCAATGAGCATCATACCTTGTTGTTGGTCGATTTGAAGATATTTTAATGCTTCCAAAATGCATAATGCCTATTTGAAAAGGTGGATCATTTCTATAACGGGTTCACCAAATTTGTTCTTATCAAGGTTTTTCTATAATATTGTGTGGATTTTCTTATCACCCAGGATGGTTGTGCGCTACTTGCATGCTTTCCTAAAGGCAATTGAATGTCATTTTGTAGGTGACTCTATGGGGTGTCTTATAAGAACTTTTTGGTCGCCTTTTTCTGTCGCTTGACATGGAACTCGATGCCCTCGATGAGAAGTACACAAAGACTACTTCCATCCATACCACCTGACCACGTCCAAGCCATCATATATGAGCTATCCCGTTCTAATCCTCTTCATGCGAGTAAAATCATACTCCAAGGGGAGAGACTCCTCGACTCCCTCTCCCCCCCCTTCTATCAAATGGCATAATGCCCTCAACGATGCCATGCGGCATCTATGCCATCTCACCCAATTGGGTCTGCATCCATGATGTGACATTTCCTTCCCCTTGAAAGCATTTTCATCCTCGAAAATGTAAATGAAATGTCCATAATGGTAGAAGAACTACTTGGACTCCCTTGTACCCCATGTACTCTATTCGACTAAGTTGTATTGGAAGAATATTTATTGGCCTTGAGATAATTACTAAGTACTGATTCTCCTAACTAATGTTTACACATCATGCTCATGATGTAATACCAACTAAGAGTCTAGTACCCCAATAAGTTAGATATATCCCTATCTGATAGAAACTCTAAGGAGAGGCATCATCAATCTACTCCAAGTGTAACGAGTGTCAACAACTAGATTATCACATTTATTCCAAGACCATTAGTGAGAATAGAATAATTGCTTCTCTCTAGATTCGACATGTGAGACTCAATCTAACCATAATGATTAACTGCTCTCCCTCTCATCTTTGATAGAATAGTGCCACTTATATCTAGACAACCAAAATGAGAAACTGAAACTTTCTCTCGCTAACTCTCTCTATAATCTCATATAAGGAAAAGAGTTGTTGTAGTGGAATCTATTCCACTTTCCCTTTCCTTTTGAAAGAGATTCTTTTGAATTCAATTTCTCTACTCATCCATAATTGAGAACATTCATATATTTTCTCCAAGGCTTTGCTTCCAAAATAGTGGACAATCGAACTACCATGTGAAGGAAAATTAAAATGAAAATTAGAGTAAATGAGATCCTTATGAAATGTAGACTAGGAGATGGTTTCTAAACACCTATTCTCTTTGAAGCGAAAACATACTCTATTCTTCTCATATGAAGAAATCATGTTTTCCTTTCCTTTTTTTTCTTTCTCAAAGAACACGAGGTAAAGTGAGACCTCTGAGCTAAAGTGAGATCTCTTATCGATCTCTTAATTGATTCTCATTTTCTCCTTTCCTAAAAAGAGAAACTCATGAATATATTTAGTCCTCTCTTCCATAACGAATGCATAATTGCTGATTACTTATATCTCTGCAAGGATGGAGAGCAAATCTCCCCTAAGTAATGAATGTGTATGACGTGAAGAGTGGAGAAAACAAATTTCTTATGAGGGTCAAAGCTCTTTCCTAAAATGGTCAACCATGATATGAGATGATACCATAAACAAATGTGTTTCCATACTAAAGAGCTATCTCAATCAACCATCGTCTGTGCATGGATCCATATGATCCAATCCAAGTAATGGAATTATTCTTCTTGAAAGCCCGAAAATGAGTATGCGATACCAATGGTGATAAAATCACCCATCACATTCTCTACTAGAAGGATAAATCTTCCCTAATAATGATAACTCCCAATCCTAAGAAGAAGTCTACTAAGCGGTCTCCCATGATCTAGAGAGACATGACATCATGAATGATGAGTCATTTTCTCCTTGTCCATAGAAGAAGAGTTCTCAAAGGGAAGTTGTTTCCACCGTCCCATACCAGTGGAGCCTTCTTCCAATTCACAGTGTCATACATGCACTTAACTGAATTTATATTCCATATATATACAATGGAATATGTAGGTGGATTCTAATGAATACGAAATCTTTAACTCATATCTATGGACTCAAATGAGTCCCATGTCCTTTAACTAGTTAGTTTGTTTCTAATCATCATGTGACATTATTTGACGGTGGATATCCCTTTCGTATTCCAGACTAACTTGTTCTTAGGTACAAAGATAAGGTTTAAGTGTCTTTCTATAGATCTCAATGTACATACATATATTGGGTACCCCAATTATTTTTGACTAAGGGATCTATGCTCTATGTCATAGAGCTAATGGCATGCCTACGGCCTTTTGTACCATCACTCAAATCACATAAGCACCCCTTGATGCTCTCTCATGAAACCCATCTCTATGATCCCATCTAATTGTTTTACTTAGTTGTGTAGCACAAATGCTTCACTACTTGCTCAAGTGATGTGCATGAGTGAAACTAGTCACTCTTTGGGTATTCATCATGATACCCCGTAGTATCTTAATAATCCTATGAGACTCGTGAAGATAAGTAAATCTTCACTACTTTGGAGATTATCATAATTCTATCTCCCTTGTCCCTATGCAACTTCCTATAACATATAGGATTGCTTGTGCACATTCCTAATGGTGAAGGTGCATATCCTTCCCCTTAGCAATCCTATGGTCTAAATCCATAAGGATAATATATAGGGATCCTATTTCTAATGAAGTTTCCTTATCTATGATGATTTGATTGTCTGAAGTCCATCAAGTACATGCATACAAGCATGTTTACACGTTCTTGATGTTTGCAAAGAAGGCACATTACCATGCCATAACATTCTTTCCTAAAGTGAAGTACATTTATACTGCCATGAGATGGGAAACATTTCGTCAACATTTCCCCAAGGAAATGGAGTCCCAAAAAATTTTAACCATAAAGTCAATAGCACATAGGCCATCCAACAACACAGGGCTTGACAACACAGATGTGTGTAGAGAAAGAGAGAGAGGGGGAGAGAGAGAGAGACAGACAGATGAAAAAAAGAGACAGATGTGTGTACACAGTCTGCTCAAAATGTAGTTCGTGTGCGCAAACTCAACAGAAGCAAATTTTCATTCGAAATGCAACCAAATGTCAAATTTTTGCTCTCAGGTCTAGTTAAAATGTTGCATCAGTATAAGTGCCGATATAAGCATCGGTATAAGTGTCAGTAAAGGCATTGGTAATTTCCAATAGATTACGGATGCCTATACCAAGGCTCATACCGTCGGTATTGCATTCGTGGTTTTTCAAGGATTTTCAACGGTCATACCAATGCTGAGGCATGATTGTCGGTATGGAAAACGTCGGTATGCCCTCATATGTTGTAGGGAAAGTGTGTTAGCAAAGCTTTGAAAAGATTTTGGTAATCCTTTCAACAGTGTAGAAATGAGTGATGCATTCGGAATAATCTGATCAATGTTTGCCAATTGCTCTTTCAAGTCCTTGATGCATGTCACATATACATCCACCAACTCATTTTCATCCATACATACATCCTCGAGTTTCTTCCTCAAGTATGCAACATGTGCTTCATTATGCATGACATACAAAGAAGCAAGAGAGTCCCATGCTTGTCGTGATGTAGAACATGACTGAATGTGTGGAACGATAGCATGCTTCACAAAAAGCGCAATCAAAGCTTGAGCTTGAGAATCTTTTCCATCCCATCTAAGCTGCTTCTGTGTGGGTGGAGAAGGAGAAACCACTGTACTTAAAGAAGAAGCTCTATCTCTGAGATTAGGTTGTGAAGTAGAAGAATGTTCTGGTCTTCGATCTACATCTACCACTATGTTTCAAAGTTGTTTTGCAACAAGAACATGCTTCATCATGTAAGAACACATCGGATAATTGGTCCCATCAAGCTTATCTTCAGCTTGAAGCATGCCAAACAAGTCATTGTTGCCCGCCATTTCTCTAAAGAACAAGAATGAGACAAAATCTTTACTTCAATGAGATCTAAAATGAGTGCTAAAATTTTAGCTCACAAAACATCACTCTGATGGTGTTTTTCACTACATGAATGGCTTTGAAAGGGGGTTAAAACCCTAGTGCAATTGGTGGAAATGCTTCTTGGTTGCTGAAATTCACTGTTCTATGCTCCAAAGTCAATTTGCAATGTTAAACGTGCATGCACACACCACGATCAAACAAAAACAAAAACTTGAGAAGGAGATGAGCCTACTCTAATACCACTATTGCGTTTGTGTAGAGGTGTGAGAGACATATGAGAAGCACACATAAGGAGCACAAACGTAGCAAGACACATGAAGAAGATGGATGGTTGGGATAACTCTTTCTATTGACGATGACTTGAACTGAAATAAGAGTTGAATAATATCTCTATGTACAAAATACCACCACATAGTGAATCATGTATGTGGTAACATGGGGAAAAAACCTCTAGCTAGCACTAGAGTAAAAAGTGCCCATGTATAGGGAAGATGTTCACATCAAAGCTACTCGAGGAAGACATAAGTGTAACAAGTGTTGGATATGTGCCATTGAAAATATTCCATAAGTCCTTTGATACTAATAGATTCATCATAAAACTCCACACTAGATTATTAGACATTCCCTCAATCTTTTCTTCATTTTCAAGTTTATACTCACTCATCTTGCTAATGGTGTATGTCAACTATGCTTTGAAACCGAATGTTGGAATTGCGATGGGCCACAATAACAATATATCAGAGGTTTACAAGATCTTCCAATAGATGAACCTTACCATATGCACCTTAATACTCAAAAAGAAGATGAGAAAGGGATAGAGAGAGTATAGGCAAAATTTTAAGTCTTAGGATAAGCTATGAATGTCACCTATACTATCTATATTCAAATGTCAAATTACAATGTGTACATATGATACAAAGTGAAAAGATCCGTATCTAGGTAGAAATAGGAGCTAGATACAAGAGGTTGTGTGTGGCTAAGAGATATGAAGAGTGCGTCGTGAGAATATGGAGATAAGAATAATTTAGCATTGTTGTACAACAAACCTAAATTCTGATGAACCTAAATAAAGAATGAGTTACCTAGCAATTAAGAACGGAAATAGACATGCTACTCATAGTAAATCAACAATCGATGTTGATGGTAAGCTAGCAGAATATCCTCTAGATAATCACCAAGACATAGACCACAAATCCTCCAAGAGTGCGAGAATGCCTCCAAAGTGGCCTCCAAGATCTCCTCCTAGCTTGAGAAGATTGATCATCTCCTCCAAGTTCTTCTCCATGAGCTTAAGCTTGTTGAGTGATAATAAAAAAATGAGCCCATGACCTTCTTTTATAGCCTTGTATCTATGTGAAAAGCATATCATAAAAGCACAACTAAAAAGCTTCATCATATAAATCTACGATGAAAAAAACAACTTTGAAAAATTTTCCCACCACCATCTTCGCAATTTGCTTTTGGAATATTTAACAAAAGAGGTCTCTTCGTATTGTGGGATCATGGGATTTGAACCCATGTAGTTGGGATGAGAGTGAAATGTCTTATCCAGATCATCTCCTGACTTCTCTTGAGTAAGTGTATGAAGCAAACTCTATACATGTTGTCTAACATGTTTTAGACCAAGACTTAGGACATGCTATAACCTTGGACATTGTTGTACATTGTATCCAACATCAACAGGGGATGAGTTAAAAAAAAGTTATAGAATTTAGAAACAAGAAGATCAGAATATCTTACTCTAGTTGATAAGATCAGTAAAATAAAGCAAGAACAAAAAAATGGAATTAGGGACCTTGAAAGGGAACACATGAAGATGCAATAGAGAATCGAGAAGCCATTTGATTTTTTTTGCAAAAATAGAAGATGATCTAATAAATCGAAAAGTGTATGTGTGAAAAGCAACTAGAAAATGAGAAATTGAACAAATAGATAAGGTAGTTGGATTGCCAGATAAAAAAATATCAAAGCGATATTGAACTATTTAGGCAAGGGCTAGTGAACTAGTGGTGGAGGTCAATGAATTTAACAACATAGCAAATGAAAAGTGTGCAAGCCATTTCAAATTATCTTGCATGGGTAGAGAACCATGTACAAAAGATATATAATCATATGGATTTCTGACAAAGAAGAGTCTACAGATAAAGGAAAATGGAGTCAGGAGATGTTGAAGAGTAAGTTTGGGCAGTGTTGATGATGAGGGTGTATAAGAGAAAGTGAAGAAGAAAGAAAATTAAGGATACAAGAAGATCAGTGTGAAGGTTGGAAAATAGGTTTTTTCGAGAAGAAAAAGAAAAGATCAAAAGACAATAAGCAAAACAAAAAAGAAAAAGTTCGTGAATATTGTGCATATATTCTACGTCTTCTGGTTTGCTTGAATTTGTGTTTGCGTTCATATAAATATTATTTTATATATTTTTAAATAGAAGTAATATAAAAAAAGGAAAAACATAAGCTGGATAAAGAAGACAACGAAAGGAAGAAGATCGGATAAAAAATAGAACAAAAAGACAACGAAAGGAAGAAGATCGGATGAAAAATAGAACAAAAGTGACAAGTTGAAAATAGGAGTCAAAATGAGTAATTTTGGAAGTTGAATAGTAGCATCGAAGTGAGGTGATAATCGGGGGAGTGGATGCGTTGATGATTAAGGAGGTAAGATGAGAGTTGAAGGGGTGAGAGTAGGTGAAAAGAACAAGAAGAGAAAAAAACTACAAATATTCAGAATGAATACAAGCGAAGGGGAAAGTTAGTTGAGGTAGTAAAAAGTTTAAGAATCGGATGGGTTGAGTGATTTAGCAAATAGATGTAAGGAGAGGAAAACAAGTATTTACTTTAGTGTGTCTAAATGACTAATAAAGATTGTGAAACACAAAAAATGACTAGAACTAAAGAAAAACATTAGTTCACGTTCTTGGTCACATGATACCAACTTAAAGAGGGGCTAAGGAATTGAATCTATAAAAACTAAGTGTTCCACTATGGGGCTTTGATATGTATGATTAAGTGTGTCATTTGAAAGGATAGCTTAGGTCTCACAAGAGTTTTCTTCACTAAGATTGCAAATTTGAGAATTGGGGATGGACTCATCGCATTTTGCTGCAAATGGAGGATATGAAGTGCTACTTTCAGAGGTTGAAAATTGGTGAGATGGTTAGTATATGCCGGTCATAAGGAAAAGAGTCGACTATAGAGTGTAGTGGATAAATTTTTGTTTGAGTGGTAGTATAGAGTTGGTATGTGTCATCGAGATGTGGATGGGGGGCAGGGGTTATATGGATGCGTGTGTTGTGTTGAAATAAATAATGCCCTTTCGTCTATCTCATAATTCTATAGACTTAAATAAAAATCAAAGAAATAATTGTGCATATGTGTTTGTTCTTGATGTGCAATAGTGGGCTAGTAGGTGGGTGGAGTCACTTTAGTGGATGATCGAGGCCACCAACTAGTGCTAGTTGTGGCATAGGCCAGACCCTTATGTTTCTATGCACCTATGTGGCCTGATATGCAGGCCGAGTCACTCTTGATGAGTGGTCAGGGACAGGAGATATGATCCATGATGTCTTTGGACATATTTTTTTTATATATTTTTGGTATTACGAATAGCTTTATTTCTTTAGAAGATCCCTGCAATACAAATTTCCTTGAGTAAGTCAAAGATAGAAAAGAAAGTAGACAAAGATAAGGTTGATTAAGTCAGAGTTTTTTTGTGTATGTGATGTGAATGTTTTTTTGTAGGAAGTAACATGTCACAAGCTTGAGAGCTTCGGATCAATGAGGCATAAAATAGCATGCACCATTATCATATCTATGACAGGATCAGATATCTTAGAAGGAGATTGGAAGAATAGACCATGACATGCAACACGAATAGGATTGAAGACCTCTTCTAAACACATTAGATTTGGGAATCTCATAGGTGGAGCACTTTCATTAGATATTGCATGCCAGCCTTTGAGGGCTTTACTAGTAAAAGGAATAATTTTTGAAAACTATAGCCTTGCGTGTCCAACCAATGCATCATATTTTTGAAGTTATAGCTCCACTAGTTTCAAGATTGCGATCAGCCGTATAGTTCAAAGGTTCCAACTAGATGAGTATTTCAATCTCAATAGATCTTGCACAATCTGTTAACAAATATTTTATCCACTCGTTTTTATAGGATCGATATGTGTGAGAAGAGGATCACGGACCCTTCAGATAACTAATTCCCTATAAAAAGATGTGGAAAATGTCTCTATTCCTTTCTTTTTCATACATGGAGTAGCATACATGGAGTAGCAGACGCATGATAAAATTTCTATATTTTTGCAACATCAAAGTGAAAAAAGTTCAAGCTTTATGATGGGTACCTACGTGAACTATTGTTTGAGCAAGAAAAGAAGAAATGATTAAGCACACTATAAATTGGATGGATGAAACCCTGACATCAGAGAGCTGTGTGAAAGGTGATGCAAGGAGATTATGTATATACACAAAAATGCAAAAGTAAAATCACATGTGAGCAATATCTCAAAATGGAGGCAATAGGATGGAAAGGAGAGGAAGGTTTTTAAATAATCCAAAAGAAAAGCATTCTTTACAGGGTTCAAGCATGAAAATTACGTGTGATGAATAATGAATAGTTGACCTCGTTGGATTGATTTTACTTCAACATGAAATCTGCAGGTGCAGTGTTTTTTGAGCTCTCTTCATTTAAGTAAAGCATCTATCCCTTCATATCAGAGATATAATTGCTGAAGGTTGATCTTTTTCATCTTCTGGGTATTTGAATGAGTCTTAATTTTTAATCTGATAGTGTTGCTTCAGTGGAGTTTTTCATGATGACTGCAAGAATGTTTTTGGGCAAGCGCTACGATCTCTAATATGATTTCATGCATTCTTTGTTGTGGTTTATTTACTGGCAGATATTTAATCCAAGGGGATGGTTAATGCTTCAGAATGTGTACGAACTGATAACCACACACAAATTGAGGGGAAAGAAGTGATATTTCTTGGCCCTAACGAGCACCAAAAGAGAAAGTGTCTGAGTGGAAAAGCTTTACAAGAGCTGAAGCGCTATGCCTGATGGAGTACGCGCTATTGTTCTTCTAAGGATAAGGACTTTTTCAATCTTGAGTGTTGAGATATCACTCACTCAAGGCTCTCGACGTTTTTCGATAATACAAAGGCATCACTCATTTTGTTTGGATGATATGATTTCCTTTCAATCATAGCTCTTCATTCAAGAAGCCACTTGTTCACAAGGAAAGGACGACAGTATTGCTAGAACATTTGTGTAATAAATTCCGCCAATCATATTTGTGGAGATTCGTTGTGGTGAAATAAGTAACAACGATGGAGAATTAGAGCTGGGATGTGATGCTTTTAAAGGTATACTACACTTTTGTGGACATAATGGTGCTTGCTCCCTTGGGTATGTAATATTTTACCCCACTTTCCACAATTGTAAATTTTGGGGATAATGGTTAACTGTAAGTGGGTTATTGATTATTATTGATTGTTAGAAACTACATTGTATTTATCTTTTGATTTCATAGTATATTGATGCCACATATTTCAAAATGTTTGTGTACATGAATGATGCCCTCTATATCAGGCCACCTTTTGATGTTTAGTTAACGTAGAAACCTTGAGATCCTTTTGATTAATTTAGTTTAGATTCACTGAAAACTAACAAGGACATTGATGTTAGAGCTATGATTTAAGGCGTAACATACACTACTTGCAGCTTGTTTTTATCTTTGCTTAATCTAAGCGGATAGAAGGATGGTTTTATTCTATTTTTATCAATCCAAGATGGGCATTAAACTCATTCTACAACTCCTTGTGTGATATTCATTTTGTAATACAGTGGGGTAGCACGAACCTTCCCTCACACTTTCTAGCAATCTAATAAACAATTACCTAATGCTGGAGTTCTCAAGTTGTGTTTAAAAATTGCTTCAATCACGGAGCTAGTAACCAACCTCGCATGGGTAGTAACCAACCTTGAGTAGTCATTAGAACTTTAGAAAGATAAATTTCAAGGGATAGAGTGAATCAGCAAGAGCAACATGCACCATTTGGTTTTAAAGGTCTTCTATATCTCCCATACTTCAATGGTATTAGGCCATGAGGCGTTCCTTTCATTTACATGGATGCGTCATGTAGGTGTATGGTTGTTTTAAGTTGTGCAAGGAGTATGTGAGTGCGCGATAGTAAGTCAAAGGTTTTTGGATGTTGTGTATGTGTGCCAACTCTCATCTTGAGTGTAAGGAAGGCAACTAGGCTACTTGCGCTTGGAGCGAATGTGTTGAGTGTGAGTTGGAGTGGCGCGTGGTGTCATGAGTCCAAACTGTACAGTACGTATCAGTATCATGATGGGGGTGAATGGGATTTTGCAAGAAGTACCTTGAGAGTAGGAGCAAGAGTGCATGATGAGGGTGCTAAAAGTGGTTGATTGGGAAGAGTGTCAAGAAAAATAAAGTATTTAGAGTGGAGAAAGAGGTGTAGCTCACGTGATCTGAGCATTCAGTGAGTGTGTGATTGCATATGATCATGAGAATGGAGTTGATAAAGTGTGCAAAAGGGGGTAATGAGAAGTAATCCTGAAGAGCATATAACATATCAATATTGTCTTAGCGATTGGATAGTGTCACTTCATTAGGGCTGTCTTCTACAGCCCCACGAATCAATGGCAAGGGGTGTGCCTCTCCAAACCCTATGATTGTACTATTGTTAGCCTTTAGGGCTGAAATTGCCCTTCCCAAAGAAGGTACTGTTTGGAAGAAATGATTAGCCTCAGGGGGCCCCTCCTTTTTATGGGAGACTTCAACATGCTCACCTCATTGAGGGATACATACAACAAGGTGGGTAGTGTCATCTCGGGTAATGAGTGGTCTGCTTGGTTGATCTTAGTGTCAACTCATGACCTCCTAGACATTTTTAAGTATTCAAGATTCACCTGGTGCGATAGACAACAAGGTTAAAAGTACCTTGTTGCCTGACTTGATAGGTGCTACATCAACATTCCTTTTTTTCAACGTTTTGGAAATACTAAAGTTGCCATGGATAAGTATATATGTATGTTAGACCATCATTTGATTATCTCCGTGAAGAACTCCAGTCCTAGATTCAAGGCCGGATGGCCTCACTTGGATCCTTCCTTACTTCTCATCCCTTGTATCCTAGATAAGAGTAAAGCCATTTTTACAAGGCATTTTGATTAGTGCACCAACCCTTCAATGGCTTGGTCTAGATCCATCATGGAAGTGCAATACATGTTCACCCACTTGAAGAACTTAAGAAAATCCCTAAGACCTTCTAGATGGCAAAAAATCTCTAGTGAAATTGAAAAGATTCTCACCGCCAAAGATCCCAGCTACTTGGATAGGGTTTTATACCTCTAAGAGAGATTGAAGTACAAAGAATACCTTGAGGCTAGTAACATTCTCTTCACCTCAAGAGAATTTTGGGTAGGGAACCTGGATCGTCCCAACAAACTCATGTTTTCTCTACTTAAAAGGAAGAAGAGTAAGGATTTCATTCCTTTGTTGATGAAAACGTCAGGTGGTTTTGGTATCAATGCTGAGGAGAACTTGCAAGGTGCTACCCGCTTCTTTACAAATGTTTTCTCTAGTTCTCCCAAGTTGGGGGAGGATATGCAGGGAGCCAGAGCCTCCATTGCTCTAAAGAGGAGGAAAACATTACCTCATTGTCTGGCTACCTTGTTGGACCTACCCCTCACTGCCAGTGAGATAAAAAAGACCATAGGTAAATTGAAACCCTACAAATCTCCTCATCGTGATGGTCTTCCGAAAGATTTCTTCATTGCTCTTGATGACTTCTTGACTTCCTTCATTCTCTTGGTGTGGAAAGAATCTGTTAGGAAAGGCTCTCTCCCTATTGAAATCAACACTAGGGTCATTAAACTGATCCATAAGAGGGGAACCAAGGAGGACTCGAATAACTGGAGACCCATTACTTGTTTGACTTCCATATGCAAAATAATTTCTTCCTCTTTAGCTAGGAGACTTAGCCCTCACATGAAAGATATTATGCTCTCTGAACAAAAAGGCTTCATGAAAGAAAGATACATCCTTGATGCTATCATATCTTTATGGGAGGGTATGGAGTATGCCCAAGAGTCCAATCAACCTTTCTACTTCTTCAAAATAGAATTTGACAAAGCGTATGATAGGATTGAATGGGATTTTGTTCTCTAATCTCTATAGGACATTGTTATGGGAAAACACTTCATTAGAGCTATTATTGAATCCTTTGACTTTTGGGCTAGCCTCATCAATAGAAATCTGCATAAATTTTAGTTAACTCAGTGCAAAAGCTTGTAAATATCAGAGTTTGTGGGATATTCTTGTTTCTTCCCATAACTATACTATGTTGGCAGCCCTATTTCTTGCAGGTTTTGGAAAGCTTGGATGGCTGTGAAAGCTAACTATTCCCCTAAACCTAAGTTTTTCCTGCTGTCTAATTTTTTTTTACAGAGGAGAGCATATGGTGTGGCTAGATATCTCTATGGAATAATGGTTCCTTGGGGATTAAGCAACATAAATGTTGCAAGAAGGGGTGCTCATCTTGGAAAGATATTAGTGATGGAGGGAAGATTTTATCCAATGAGCAGCTCTCTGAAGTATCTAATCTATCTACTAGCTGCTTGCAAGTCTTGCTAGAGCATAAAGAAATATTGATGAGAAGACTTCCTGCTAGGAATCACAAGAATTCTATCAACCTGAAGGTAGTCACTCAAGACATGCTGAGGAGATTTAAGAAGCAAAGAGGCACCATCTCTCTGATACTACACAATTTGAATGCTAGATGGAGTCTAAGGTGGAACTTTGCTTAGTAAAGACATAGATTCATGAGTCTTTGGAACCTCCCCTACAACATCAAGCACTGTTTTTTGATGTGGCTCATCCTTCACCATGGGGTTTGGTGTGGTTCCAAAGCTAGGAAATTTGGTATTAAAGATGAAGTTTATATGTTTTGTGGTAGTCAGAAGGACATTCACCACCTTTTTTTGGTTATGTTCATGCCGAGGAGTTTTGGAGTCTCTTGCATCCTTACTGCCAACAATGGAATATCAAGCTTACTTTCAATGAAACTCTGATTGGCTCCAACAACAAGTTTGATCATGCTCTGTGGAATATATGGAGAGGGCACATCCTCTAGTTCATTTGGAGATCAAGAAATGAGAGATTGTTTAAAGTAGAAGCTCCTTCACTACTATTTTATTGGTCTCAAAGGTTTGGGGGACAAGAGTATTACAATTATCAGAGATGTCCCCCCCTGGGAAGTTCAATCTTCCTTAGCATCTGGCCAACACCTCTCCTTGTAAATCGAGGGAGAAATTATTACAGATGTACTCTAAGAACTGATTTGAAATGGTTTTATATGTACCTAATTCCCTGGCCTGATCTCTGTTATTCCTTGGCCTGGTTTGATTGTTGTATCCCCTTGTCTGATTTTTGTAATACCTGGTCTTTATATGAGCTCTTTATCCCTTATTGGCTTGCTTCTCTAATCAAATATATAGAGGTCTTGGGACCTTTTTGGGTGGGGGTGTCCTACCTATTGTACACTCATACAATTTATCTTTTAGTTCAAATTTCCTATTTCATAAAAAAACGTTCAGGTTTGTGTGCTTATGGCTTGGATTCAAGCCAAAATGTGTGTTAATCATTGAAGTAATAAAAAAATACATGCCTTTATCCATATGGACTGACTTGGAGCACAAAATGTTGCCTATGGCAATCGACAAAGAAAGCACAAGAAGTGGAGGATCATGAGGAGATAGAAGATGCAAGGTTAGATAAAAAAACAAAAAATCCCATGCACATTTTGCCTCAAATTAAAGTCTTTTGTGCATAATTTAGCATGGATATGACTATAAAGTAATTTACAAGCATGTTTTGGCCATTATTGTACCATACCATGCCATAATTACCCGCAATACTATGTTACAAGGCACTTAGGTATTCTAACAGTATACCTTTTTGTAGAGAGCCACCTTAATAAGGTGATTTCTCTATGTATGGATATCCATTTACCACATATTATATCTTGTTATAAAGCTTATCTTTTTTATTTTTCCAAATATTCTTGCTAGGTTCTTCTCTGGTAGTTACAAAGAGCATATTTTCTAAACCTCTATTTTTTGCTTAACCTTAGTTTACAATTTGTTTAAGTTCATGTAGTTGGGTGCCTCATCATTTGAACTCCAATTGGAGTGATCTACACATCGTTAGAAATTTGGTAGTTTTCACCTTGTGCGCTAAAGAACCCAAAGCCATTGTAGATTTTAGTTGTGGAAAAATCAGCTTGGAAGAGGTTTGATAACTTCTAGTATGCATATTCAAGTGAAATCTCTTCACATTTGTTACTAGAGCATTCTTATTAGAGCACATGTTAGAAAACAAAAACATAGAGAATATCTAGAAATCATAGAGAAAGCAAAGGAAAGATAGGAGCTATTAGCATATGATTCTAAATAGAGTGTGCAACATTCATGCTTTTGTAAGGCTGTGGAGGTGAAGCTTTTGTATGTAAGAAATTCTTTCCCCTTTATGTTATTTTAAGTCATAAAATCTCTTTTCCTACCCTTTACTACATGTATTGACCATTGAATTCTGCTAGAAGTGATATTTATCACTCGTTGGAGGCCTTACGTGTAGTTGGTACAAGAGGAAGATCCAAGAAAACGTTCTTCGATATGGAAATACATCTTGCTATATATGAATATTGTATGCATGTTTTACATATTGCATAAAATTTAATGAAGTAGAAGATTTTATTGTGTACATGGTAGAATACTAAAGCTTATATATAACCTTGAGGATGGAGTTATATGATTCCTATTCGGTGTAAGAAATGTATGCAATAGAAGTTCTTATTTATTCATGCTTGTGAAGTTTATTCTCAAGGTCAATGATAGTTTTGAACAAGCATGCCTAGGCTACATATAAGTTACATCTACATTTAAGAATTGTTGCATGAAATTGTTAGGGCAGTACAGATATGGCTACCTTCATTCTCTAATTATCCAAATTTGTAAATGTCCTTAGAACTTTCCATGAATATTAATTGTCATTGAGAGTTATAACTCACTAAGGGAGGCTAACATGGTCTAATATTCGTATTCTGTAAGAAAGAGAGAGTGAATTCTTACGGAGGAAGAGAACTGAAGTTGTCATAAAATGTGCTCAAGTCAAAAGTAATTTTGTATCTATTGTAATTTTGCAATCAATATAATGCATAATATCTTTTCTCGGATATAATCTTTGTTGTATAGTATTTTTCCTATGCTATGTAGTTGAAATTTGTTCTAGTTTAAGCAACATTCTCAAGTGTTAGTCAAGGAATATAAATGCATTGGAATTTGTTTCTAGTATTCCTCATTCTCCGAATCCAATTTTCCCTTAAAAAAGGAAGTAGGAAACATTTGGAAACCATGAGCAGATCGGGTATCATCAATAGCCCCTTTGAGGTGAAGTCCTCATTGGTTCACTAAAGAGATGAATGGAAGCATTCCAGGTCATTGAGAGGGAGTATCCCAACAGGATCGGATAAGTGGATTTTAAAATATCAAGAATTGAAGGCCACCCTTGGCGTGATGGAATCATCTATATCATAATTTATGGATACTATCAGAGGAGAAAGTTCAAGAAGTGCCCCTTTAACCGAGAAATTCTATGCCTTAATCAATAAAGGAGCGATACTGTATCCATTGCTTACACAACTATTGGAGTTACATGGCGCTTTTGAAGCAACTAAGTTGCAAATAGATAATGTAGAATGTCATAGTAGACAAATCACTCTTTTGTGTAAGCTAAAAATGACTAGGCAAATGAAAAGGTATGGAGGATGTTGAGCCATTGAATGCTGAGAAGTGAGCTTGAGGGCATATTTTGTGGGGAGCCCTTCATGTACTAATGAAAAAGGAGTTTGAAAAATGTATAAACAAATAGACTCAGGTAGAAGTACAAGGGAAACACCAAGAGGATGTGGCAACCACTGTTGAGGCTGAATAATCTTGTAGAGGTACTCAAGATCAGGTGGAAAAAAGAACATGGCTAGAGTAGACATAAAAATAGTAGCAATAGGAGTTATAGTCATAACAACAAAAGAAGCAATAAGAACAATAGCAATAACAACACCAACAAACAAAACAATCTCAAGTATAACAACCAATGACTTTCAAACAACCACTATCACCACCAAAAACTTCACATAGGAGTGAAAGATCCCAGTTCCCACAAACCAATTAATTTGGCCAGAACTATAGACTTTCGTACCTTTTTTAGAAGATGTCCCGATCTATGGAAGACATAGTTGGATGAAATTCAACTAAAAATGATAGATTTTCATCCATTATTTATCCATAGTTCATAAAGGATTTCAACATTGAGTCCAAAATCATTGCTTATGTGTTTTGTTTGATAAGAGTTTTCTCCTTACAAATGGGAAAAAATGAGCACGCTTGGACTAGTGTTCCAACACAAATGGAACATATGCATGCATAATTGTTGCTACTGAAGCAACATAATGGAGAGCTACAAGACTCTTTAGCTTAGTGTGCCAATATTCTAGAGGAGGAAGTGAAAGCCTTGAAATCTTGGGTAAATGAGTTTGAAATCCATGTTGAATAGAATTTACATGATCATTAGGAAGTCACATAACAATTGAAGGCTATGTAGGATGAGCTAAGGAGAGTTAGAGTGGATAAAGATGATCTGTAGAACCAAGCCACCATTCTACTCACTAAGAAAACTTTGTCTCTGATCAAGTAGTATTGATAACCAAGAAATTTCAAGTCTCTCTAGATAGGATTGAAGAATTTAAAGACTTAGAGAATCAATTACAAGAAGATACACAACTTATTATAAGAAATGCTTAGATCTTAATGGATAAAAAAGTTTAAATTACTAAGCCTAAAAAAAATCATGCACATTTATTGAGGACCTTAGAAACTAAATAGGTTTGAAGTGTAGCAAAAGAATGCAAAAATTTAGCCATTATGGATAGAGGTTGAAGAAGATAAGGCCACTACTCATGATTTTATGTGCAGAATTTCAATAGAAAATTCGAAAGCTAAAGAGAAAGTAGCATCCTAGAAAGCTCATTTAACCAATGATCCTAACTCAATGAGTATCATACCTTGTTGGTAGTCGATTTGAAAGATATTTTAATGCTTCTAAAATGCCCAATGCCTATTTGAAAAGGTGGATCATTTCTATAATGGGTCCATCAAATTTGTTCTTATCAAGGTCTTTCTACAATATTGTGTGGCTTTCCTTATCATTTCACTCACGATGGCTGTGAGCTACTTGCATGCTTTCCTTAAGGCATTGCAATGTCATTTTGTAGGTGACTCTATTAGGTGTCTTATAAGAAATTTTTGGTCGCCGTTTTCTGCCACTCGACATACAACTTGATGCCCTCAATGAGCAGCACATAGCGGCTACTTCCATCCATACTATCCGACCACGTCCGAGTCATCATATATGAACTATCCCTCTCTAATCCACTTCATGTGAGTATAATCATACTCCAAGGGGAGAGACTCCTCGAGTTCCCCCCCCCCCCCCTTTCTACCAAATGGCATAATGCCCTCAATGATGCTATGTGGCATCTATGCCATCTCACCCAAATGGGTGTCCATCCATGATTTGACATTTCCTTCCCCTTGAGAGCATTTTCATCCTCAAAAATGTAGATGAAATGTCCATAATGGTAGAAGAACTACAAGGACTCCCTTGTACCCCATGTACTCTATTCGACTAAGTTCTATTAGAAGAGCATCTATTGGTACTAGTGCAAAGTCTAGAATATTCTCTTTCCTATAGTTTTCCATATGAATGCAAAAAGCATTCCCTTTGACATTGAGATAATCACTAAGTATCGATTCTTCTAAGTAATGTTTACACATCATGCTCCTGATGTAATACCAACTAAGAGTCTGGTACCCCAATAAGTTAGATATATTCCTATATGCTAGAAACTCTAAGGAGAAGCATCATCAATCTACCCCTAGTGTAATGAATGCCAACAACCAGGTTATCCCACCTATTCCAAGACCATTAGTGAGAATAGAATAATTGCTTCTCTCTAGATTCGACACGTGAGACTCAATCTAACCATAATGATTAACTGATCTCCCTCTCATCTTTGGTAGAATAGTTCCACTTCTATCTAGAAAACCGAAATGAGAAACTGAAACTTTCTCTTGCTAACTCTCTCTATAATATCATATAAGGAAAAGAGTTGTGGTAGTGGAATCTATTCCACTTTCCCTTTCCCTTTGAAAGAGGTTCTTTTGAATTCAACTGCTCTACTCATCCATAATTGAAAATATTCATATATTTTCTCCAAGATTTTCCTTCCAAAATACTCGACAATGGAGATACCATGTGAAGGGAAATTAAAATGAAAAGTAGAGTAAATGAAATCCTTATGAAATATGAAGAAATCATGTTTTCCTTTGCTTTTTGTTTTCTTTCTCAAAGAACACGAGGTAAAGTGAGACCTCTGAGCTAAAGTGAGATCTCTTATTGATCTCTTAAGTGATTCTCATTTTCTCCTTTCCTGAAAAGAGAAACTCATGAATATATTTAGCTCTCTCTTCCATAACGAATGCATAATCGCTGATTACTTACATTTGTGTGAAGATGGAGAGGAAATCTCCCCTAACTAATGAATGTATATGAAGTGAAGAGTGGAGAAACCAAATTTCTTATAAGGGTCAAAGATCTCTGCTAAAATGTTCAACCATGATATGAGATGATACCATAAACACATGTGTACCCATACTAAAGAGCTATCTCAGTCAACCATCATGTGTGCATGGATCCATATGATTCAATCCAACTAATGGAATTATTCTTCTTGAAGATGTCTACTAAGAGGTCTCCCATGATCTAGTGAGACATGACGCCATGAATGTTGAGTCATTTTCTACTTTTCCATAGAAGAAGAGTTCTCAAAGGGAAGTTGTTTCCACTGTCCCATACCAGTGGAGGCTTCCTCCAATTCACGGTGTCAAACATGCACTTAACCGAACTTATATTCCATACATATATAATGGAATATGTAGGTGGATTCTAATGAATCCTATATCCTAAACTCATATCTGTGGACTCAAATGAGTCCCATGTCCTTTAACTAGTTAGTTTGTTCTAATCATCATGTGACAATATGTGACGATGGATATCCCTTTTGAATTCCAGACTAACTTTTTCTTATATACAAAGATAAGGTTTTAAGTTCCTTTCTGTAGATCTCAATGTACATATATTTTTGACTAAGGGATCTAATGGCATGCCGATGGCCTTCCTTACCATCACTCAAATCACATAAGCACCCCTCGATGCTCACTCATGAAACCCATCTCTATGATCCCATCTAATTTTTTTCCTTAGTTGGTGTAGCACAAAGGCTTCACCACTTGCTCAAGTGATGTGCATGAGTGAAACTAGTCACTCTTTGGGTATTCATCATGATACCCCATAGTCTCTTAATCATCCTATGAGACTCATGAAGATAAGTAAATCTTCACTACTTTGGAGATTATCATAATTGTATCTCCCTTACCCCTATGCAACTTCCTATAACATATAGGATTTCTTGTGCACATTCCTAATGCTGAACGTGCATGTCCTTCCCCTTAACAATCCTATGGTCTTAATCCATAAAGATTATATATAGGGATCCTATTTCTAATGAAGTTGACGTATCTGTGATGATTTGATGGTCTTAAGTCCATCAAGTACATGCATACAAGCATGCTTACACGTTCTTGATGTTTGTAGATAAGGCACATTACCATGTCATAACGTTCTTACCTAAAGTAAAGTACGTTTATGCTCCC
Source organism: Ceratopteris richardii (assembly GCA_020310875.1). Classification (NCBI taxonomy): domain Eukaryota; kingdom Viridiplantae; phylum Streptophyta; class Polypodiopsida; order Polypodiales; family Pteridaceae; genus Ceratopteris; species Ceratopteris richardii. The sequence continues at coordinate 65,377,630 of CM035442.1, read as the reverse complement.
ATGAGGTGGGAAACATTTTGACAACATTTCCCCAAGGAAATGGAGTCCCAAAAAAATTTAACCATAAATTCAATGGCACATAGGCCATCCAACAACACAGGGCTTGACAAGGCCATGACATGCACACCATAAACTCATTCATGGACTCCATAGCCCGCAAAAGCATGTATCTCTTTGTTGCTTAACCATGTAGTTTCTACAATGATTTTTCTTCCAAACAATCAAAAAGTGTATTCCTAGAATTTTAATCCATACAAACAATGATCAAAGTTGATGTATGCATGCCTATTGATGCATGTACATACAAAACATGCCATAACATAAAGTAAAATGCCTGAAAATAGAAAGTGTATGTCCTTGAATGATTTGGTATTGGAATTGCATGCATCCAATCCTTTTTTATGAGCTTCAAGACCTGTGCACCTTTGTCCTCAAGTCCTAATATGAGCTTTCAAGTTTTGAAAAGCATCGGATCATTTCCGAAAACATAAAGTATGATGATTACAAAATAATGAAAATTTACCCAACAAATGCATTTGTAATCCATCTTTAGACCTTCAAAAACTTTTTGAGAACCTACAAAAAATCATTAAATGAAATATATACCATGTGAAAGTGGTTGGAAGTTAATTTACTTCAATCGCCTTCCCGGTTTGTAAGATATGGCTCCCTAAAGGTTGCCAAAAACTATTCTGCCTTTGGAGACCTATATAGACCTGAAAAAATGCATCCTTTCCAAAGATCCTCTCATTGAAACAAAAAGTTGATCTTGTACTCTTTGAAATGAGCCATAGCACATCCAATTTAGAGTTTTCTAGCCCAAGATATGGCCTTCCCAAGGGTGATATGTCAAACTAGTGGACTGGTGGAGGGCCTGGAAAAAGTGTGAAAATGTGATTTTTGGACTGCCCAAAAGCATTCTTCCATCAAGAAAATACTAGAATTCTCTCCATAACCTCAAGGATTACTATATGAATATTGACATGTTTCACATAGGTATGTGAATCCAAATGAATAGTAAGCCACCAAAGACCTCAAATTATAATGTCTTTGATCACACGATGAAGTCAAAGTGCCTGCCTACAACACCATTATGTGTAGTTTCTAATATCTTTAAATCATCACTATTGTGTGTGAATGATCACAAATGTGTATTTCTTCCATGCTTGAATAGACTATTACCAATGAGGAAATATACGTGAGCTTTGTGCCTTAGACTTTGTTGCTGTGCTAAGTTCATATGTTGGGGAAATGTTCTCATTCTCAAAGCATCGGCCAGATGATTTCTTGAATCACATATCAGAGAGACTTGATACAAGGTAGGATGTTCCACTAGAAGTTTACTAATACAAGATAAAAAATTCTTGAGCAACCTATAGAACTTTTCTTGCATAATTGGCCATACATGCCTAATCGATTGAATATTTTTATGTTGTAAGGATCTTGAGTCCAAAAGTTAGGATTACCACTAATTGCCTTGCACAATTTAGAACTACAAAGTTAAAAGAAAATGCATTAGGAAGTTCTTCTAGCACACCTTGTAGAATTCTCGTCAAGTGATTCATAAACGGTGATCTGATTGAAGGTGAGTCATATCTTACTTGATAACTAGTTTGAAATCATATTCCATTAGTAAGAGGAACTACAAGATAAGGACCACCCCCACAAAGTTCGTGTACAAAACATCTATCTGGGATGTTTAATTTGGTTACCTTATTCTAACTGGCTAACCCTCTATTTTTGAAAAAGAAACAGATACCGTATCTGAGTCAATTCCAGAAGATTCGGAAAAGTAGAAATAGAGAACTAAAACTATGTACTACCCATTTGAAATTCTAAAGATTAAACTTGTGAGGAGTCGGTTTTTGGATGACTCAAGAAATTAACTTATCAATGATCTATTTTAGCAATGTATTGAAGCACTATTCTACCTTTAAGAGAAATAAGCTAGATTCTAAAAAAAGATTCATAGCAAAACTAAAACATCATCGAACCACAAGATACTACTATGGTTTCTAGCATCAGTGTGTCAACCCATTAAAGTTCAATTGATGAGTTTTTTTCTCAAATAATGCTTCACTTGAGACTAAGTTCATGGCAAAATTCAATCTTTATGATTGCTTACTAGGAATGCAAATCTTGTGCATTTCTTCAAGTCAGAGGATTGAATTTTCCAAGTTAAACTAGGAACTTAGTGCTTGACTTAGTCAGTATATCCTTAGTTGAAAGGTTCAGCTCAAAGTCAAAGTCTTACTCTTTCAAAAATTTATCAAATATTTTGGACCACCAACATTTAAGCTTGAAGTGTTCCAAAAAATAGGAACAAGTATTTTGTCCTTTTTGAAAACGAAGATCTTGGAAGTTACTTACTTCATATCTTCTTAAATTCTTCTTGAAGTATCTTTAGATCATGCTTTTATCCTTCTTGAATTTAAACTTCTTCTTTGAAGTTTTCATTTTCTTGAGGATCAGATCTAACTTCGTGATTAAACTAGGACCAAAAGATAATTATCATCCCATGATCAGATGTCCCATACCATCTTTCCTACATCAATCTGACTATAAAATCTGGTGTCCCATGCCACCCTATTTTATATTCATATTAATGTGTAGGTGATTCTTATCTTAAAGTATAAATATCTCTTGATAGAGTAACTTCTTGCTTCAATTCTTTACGAGAATTTTGAAGTTTCAAGCACTACCTCTAATTAGATTTTTCTAGGTTTTGATCGTTTCACATGATCATTTCACGATCTTGTGCTTTCCTCTAGGAACTTGAGAGTCTTTTTATAGAACAACCATCCTTATTTGCTAGGGCTTTCAAATGAAAACTAATTAGAATTCCAAGTACTTGAATTTTCATAGATGCAAGTTCAATTCGCTTATTCTTGACCAATTTGTAATGACAATAGCTTTTAACTTCTTGTCCTTAGATTCCTTCTTTACTGATGCTTTATGTACCTATCTCGATCGAGATTTTACAAAATCTTTGTACTGCTTAAGTCTGAGCATCTGCTGATGCTTTCTGCATTTGTACCAAAATCCCTTTAAGGAAAGGTAAACATTATGTTTTTCCTTCTACAGACTTAAGTACCATCATCACGGTTGCAGACTACACTCTTGGAATTTCTTCTGTCTCTTCAGACTTGGAACAACTTACTCTTTTCACAATTCTCCATTGGATAAACGAAACTTGAGTAAATAATTCCCAAAAGAAATTTTATTGCCAATACTTGGGCAAACTTTAGAGTAGTTCCAATCCCATGTTCTTGGTCAATCATGATCAAGCTTGATCAAATCTGGCTGATCTTGTGACTAGAATAAAAACTTTATCTTTATCTTTAAGATCTCTGAAACTATGATAAACTTCTTTGCTTACTCACAAGATTTTTAGAGATCTTTCTCTCAACTTAAGTCCAAGTATACACTAATGCCTCTCATATTCCAAAGCTAAGAATCTTTGATACATCTTTAGGTCATATCAATATTTGGACCTAAATACCAATACCGATGGTTTGGGACTTCTAGAAACTACTTACTTGAAAGAATCCAATCTCACATCTAGGGAGAGTTTACTCTTTCAAGAAAATGAATCAAATAATACTAAGCCAATAATGCATCTTGGAATCTTTTGCTTTATTGGAATGATCTTCAAAAGAAATTTTATTCTTGACTTTTGGGCAAGACCAAGACTTAAAGCTTTATTGCTTGTCCAAAAGATATTCATTTTTAACCAATGAAATAGTTAACTAGACTATTTCATTTTATTGACTTATCTTTAGGAAGCATCATAATTTGTAAAGATGAATTTTACCAAGGTTTCTTATTAAGCTACATTTAGCTTAAACAAGACTAATAATAACTCTCTTATCCTCTAAAAGGAGGACTTCTTTCAAGTTTTGTTGAAATATGCAAGTCCACATCATCGCTTCAAAGTATTATCATAAGTTGAACTCTTTATTAAAGTTCATAAGATTCTTAGAGTGATTTATTATGTTTTCCACATCAGCCATAGTCGTGAATAAAGCATATTTGAAGTCAATACCAAGTTGGAAAAGTGCTCCTATAATTTAGGAAAATTTTCAAGGCAAAAGCATACCTTTTCTAAAGGCAATTTTCCACGGATCATATCTCGCTAATGTTGCATGCTTTTTGGTTTGATTCAAAAGCTTGAATGTTCTCCATAATTTCAGGTATGAGCTTACCAAAAATCTCCCGCAAATTCGTCTCCAAACTCAAGTTATGCTGGCCGCAAGTTGGTAGGTACAGAATTGGTAGATTGCTGAAAACGGCCAGTAGGCCAATTTCGAAGCTTGTAGCTTGAGCTATGTGTGTCATCTCAAAATGGTTTCTGGAGCAAAGTTGTTCCCCATATCATGGAGAATCTCCATCTAAAACAGTTTCACCAAAGTCCTAGGCATTAGAGAGTTATGCCTATTTAAACAAGGCTTTTGAGCATTTTCGCAAACAGACAGAGGGCTGGAGTTGAGAGAAAGTCGACTCATTTCTTGTGGTTGTGGAGTGCATCCTAGGGACTGAAGTGGAGTGGTGTATACCACACACTCTTGACCATTCTACATTGGCTTCGTTTGTATCATTGAGCTCATTTGATAGTGTTATTAGCTTTGCTCTTTTCAAGTAGTTTGAGCTTGAGTTAGCTTCTACTACTGAACTTTGTATTCTTGTTGATTTAAGAATTGCTCACTTATTTGTCTCTCATATCTCATCTCATATATTCTTTGAGAGTGTGTTTAAGCTCAGCTCCTCATTTTTCTCATGGTATCAGAGCACCTAGGTTAGAAGTGCCTAATGTGAGCATATTTGAGTAAAGGGAAGAGTCTCGATTCAACTTGTTGCAGCTGAAGATGGCAACAAGTCTCCATAACCTACACTTAGAATGAGTTGATAAGCTCAATGGCAACAACTATGCTACATGGAAGGTAAAGATGGAGTCCTTACTTTTCTTTCAAGATTGTTGGGATTTAATTTCGATGGACAGACCAACTGGAAGTGAAGAAGAATTGTCCAAATGGGATAAGAAGGCAATGTTTGCAGTTCATATGATAAGGTTGAGTGTCAAAGATGACATTCTCAGCCATCTCCTTGATGTGAAGACTCCCAAGAAGGCATGGGAGACATTGAAGAATATCTACGAGTCTAGAGATGACATTCTCAGCCATCTCTAGGATGTGAAGACTCCCAAGAAGGCATGGGAGACATTGAAGAATATCTACGAGGATGAACTTACCAATTGTACGAGGAAGCAAGGAGAGGATGCTTCAAGTTTCATCAAGAGAGTCAAGGATCCACATCAACAACTAGTGGTTGTTGGAGATAAGATGTTTGACAACGAGCTCTCTACAATCATCATCGATGGATTACGAGATGGATATGAAGGCTTAGTTCAAGGCCTCATCATTTTGAGGGAGAAGCCATCTCTTGAGGAGATGGAACAAATTTTCAGAGATGAAGATCAAAGGCAAGCTGCAATGAAGTCAATACATGATGGAGGAAAGGCATCAACATTGAATGACAAAGCAATCTTCTCATCAAGGGGAAGAGGAAGATTCAACACACAAAGAGGAAGAGGGTGGCATCAGCCCACTCACAACCAAGATCGACAAGATCATGAAGGTAATCAATCTTTCCAAGAAAGAGGTCATCCTTCCTCAAGAGGTAGAGGAAGAGGAGAAGATAGAGGTAGATATTACTCTATCGAATGTTACAATTTCTCTAGGTATGGCCATTTTGCTAAGGATTGCAAGAGTAATCAAGATAATGGGAGAGGAAGATCAACACACTACACGGATGGAGAAGGTGGAAATGAGTCCACTCATTTTGAAGAAGATTCTTCACTTGTATCATTAGAAGAGATAGCAACCCATACACATGATCCCAAAGAGGAACCATGGTGGATCGATAGCGGAACAAGTTCTCATATGAATTCTCATGCTCAATACTTTTCTAATATTGATGATTCTCATAATTGTACTATCTTTACAGCAGATAGTACTCCAAATTCTAGTGCAGGGAAAGGTGACATACCCATTGGATTGGGAATGGGAGAGAAAAAGACACTCAGCAATGTTCTCTTGGTACCATCGCTTACCAAGAATCTACTTTTAGTTGGAGCTATGACTGAGAAGGGACTCAAAATAGAGTTTGAAGGCCAGAAATGCCTCATTAAAGATCCAAAGAATTCCTAGAAAGTGGTAGCTAGAGGAAGAAAGCAAGGAAAGCTTTTCAAGTTAGAAGGAGAAGTCTTAGCATTTTCAGCAATGGGAAATGACAAAGCAGCCCCCATTGTGCCTACCGAGTTATGGCACAAGAGTTATGGTCACTAGAACATCAGTAGTATGTGTATGTTGAAGGAGAAAGGCATGTTCATTGGAATTCCAGCCTTACAAAGGATTGGAAAAGTGTGTGAAGCGTGCTGCCTTGGAAAGCATGGTAGGAGTATCAAAGAGCAGCTAAAGGGCACATCATATACTTGATGTGGTGCATGCTGATGCATGTGATTCAGCCCACACTCCCTCACTTGGAGGGAATATTTATTTTGTTACCTTCACAGATGATTTCTCTAGATATACTTGGGTTTATTTTATGAAGTCCAAGGCTGATGTATTTCAGATTTTCAAACACTTTCATGCTATGGTGGAAAAGATGACAAGACAAAGACTAAAAACTCTACGGTCTGACAATGGAGGAGAATTGAACCATTATCTACTTGAGAATGGCATTCGAAAGCAACTTAATTGCAGCTACACTCCAGAACAAAATGGAGTGGCGGAGAGGAAGAATAGGACATTATTTGACGTAGCAAGGTGCATGCTCAAAGACAAAGGTCTAAGCAACATCTTTTGGGCTGAAGCAATCAACACTTCATCCTATTTGATGAATAGGTCTCCTACCGAAGTCTTGAAGGGCATTACCCCCTATGAAGTTCTTCACAACATCAAGCCTAAGGTACATCATTTAAGGGTTTTTGGTTGCCTTGCATTTTCTCACGTTCCAGATGAAAAGAGGAAGAAGCTAGATGACAAGTCAAGGAAATGCATTTTTGTTGGATATAGTGATGTAAGCAAAGCTTACAAACTTTATGATCCATGTAAGAAGGAGACATTCCTATCAAGGGATGTGATTTTTTATGAGAATGCAAGCTTCAGTTCAGCATCAATTTCAGATTTGGATAAAGGCTCTTCAGCAACAGTTAAAGTTGAAGTTCCCTCTTCTACACATGAGGAAACCATTGAAGAATTAGAGGAAGAAGATGAAGATCACCGTGCAACAACTCTTAGAAGGTCTTCAAGGATCAAAACACAACCTCAAAGACTTACATATCAAGGAGGTAATTCCTCAAGTTTTGAGCAAAGTAATGTTCCTTTGCTTAGCTCTATTTTACAACATGACAAACCGTCAACATACAAGGCTGCTAGTACTCAAAAAGAATGGCAAGACGCTATAGACAAAGAGATGTCTGCTCTTCATCAAAATGGGACATGGGAGTTATGTCCATTACCTCCCAACAAGAAAGGAATTGGATGCAAATGGATCTACAAGCTGAAATTCAACAAGGAAGGGAAGATAGATAGACACAAAGCAAGGTTAGTAGCTAAAGGATATTCTCAACAATATGGATTGGATTATGATGAAACATATGCTCTCGTAGCAAAGATGAGTTCAGTTAGGTTATTACTTTCCCGTGCCTCCATATTCAAGTGGAAGGTGAAGCAAATGGATGTCAACAATGCCTTCCTCAATGGCATACTTGAGGAAGAAGTCTACATGCAACAACCGGAAGGATACATTGTCAAAGGTAAAGAGCACATGGTATGCAAACGTCTCAAAACTTTGTATGGTTTGCTCCCTAAGCTTGGTATGCAAGGATTGATGAGCCTCTTTGCTCTCAAGGCTTTTAAAGAAGCAATGCTGATCATAGTTTGTATTATAAATTCAAGAGAAAAGATATTGTTATTGTTCTTCTATATGTGGATGATCTCATGTTGACAGGAAGCAATGAAGCAATGATTGAAGATGTTCAAAGAAAACTCTCTTAAGAGTTTGAAATGAAGGATCTTGGTGAATTACACTACATTCTTGGCATCAAAGTCTCTTGAATAGACAAGGGAGATATATTTATCTCTCAACAAAAGTACGTTTTTTCCATTCGTGATAGGTTTGAGATGTCTCACTCTAAGCCGGTCTCTACACCTATGGAGTCAACTCTCAAACTCATGAAGGACGAGAATGGTGTTCCATATGATGAAACACTATATAGACAACACATAGGATCTCTCCTCTATTTGACCATCACAAGACCTTATATTTATTTTGCAGTGAACTCTCTCTCCCATTATCTACAAGCTCGCAAAGTATCTCATTGGAATTCAGCCAAGAGGATACTAGGATATTTGAAAGGTACTTCTTCACTTGGAATTCTCTATGGAGGAGATACATTGAATCTTCATGGATTTAGTGACTCAGATTATGAAGCAAACTTTGTTGATCAAAAGAGCATAAGTGGAAATGCCTTCTTCCTAGGCAATGGAGCTATTTCATAGAGTTCCAAAAACCAAAGTACGATGAGCTTATCCTCTACAGAAGCTGAATACAAAGCTCTCACAACCTCAGCTTGTGAAGCTATTTAGCTCAGAAGATTGGTTTCGGTGAAAACCAACCTACCACCATTCATTGTGATAATGTCTTAGTTGAATCTTTGGCTAAGAATCCAGTCATGCATAAATGAACCAAGCACATTGAAGTGAGGGAGAACTTCATCAGAGAGAAGATACAAAGTGGTGATATCATCTTACACCATTGCAAAACAAAGGAAAATGTAGCTGACCTCTTTACTAAAGCTCTTGGCAAGGAGTTGTTCATCAAGCAGAGATCATCACTTGACATGATGGAGCTCCCCTTAAGGGAAGGAAGTCATTAGTAAGGGAGGGCTCATCATGCATCTTCAACAAATAAGGGAAGGCTCATCGTCATATGCCTTCAGCAAGCTTTTTATTTCAAGTTCTTATTATTTTGAACATGTTGGACTTGAGGGAAGGTGTTGAAATATGCAAGTCCACATCATCTCTTCAAAGTATTATCATAAGTTGAACTCTTTATTAAAGTTCATTATATTCTTAGAGTGATTTATTATGTTTCCCACATCAGCCATAGTCGTGAATAAAGCATATTTGAAGTCAATACCAAGTTGGAAAAGTGCTCCTATAATTTAGGAAAATTTTTAGGGCAGTAGCATACCTTTTCTGAAGGCAGTTTTGCACCGATCATATCTCGCTAACCGTGCATGCTTTTTGGTTGATTTAAAAGGAAAAATGTTCTCCATAATATCAGGTATCAGCTCAACAAAAATCGTCAACAAATTGGTCTCCAAATTCAAGTTATGATGGCCACAACTTGGTAGGTAGAGAATTGGTAGATTGTTGAAAACGGCCAGTAGGCCAACTTTGGAAGCTTGTATCTTGAGCTATGTGCATCATATCAAAATGGTTTCTTCACCAAAGTTGTTTCTCCATATCATGGAGAATCTCCATCTAAAAGAGTTTCACCAAACTCCCACGCATTAGAGAGTTATGCCTATTTAAATAGAGGCCTCTGAGTAGTTTCGCAGACCGACAGAGGGCTGGAGTTGAGAGATAGTCGACTCATTTCTTGTGGTTGTGGAGTGCATCCTAGGGACTGAAGTGGAGCGGTGTATACCACACACTCTTGAACATTCTACATTGGCTTCATTTGTATCATTGAGCTCACTTGATAGTGTTATTAGCTTTCCTCTTTTCAAGTAGTTTGAGCTTGAGTTAACTTCTACTATTGAACTTTGTATTCTTGTTGATTTAAGAATTGCTCACTTATTTGTCTCTCATATCTCATCTCATATATTATTTGAGAGTGTGTTTCAGCTGAGCTCCTCAATTTTCTCAAGTTTCTCTCTTTTCTTAAGACTTTGCATATGTACTAGAGATCCAGTCATCGAACCTAGCATCCATTGTCTTACAGAAATTGCATAGTTCTTCTTAGCACTTTGCATCCTTACTAGCAATGCCACTTATGGAATATAACAACTATCTTTTGAGCTTTAAAAGTTCAATTGGTATAAGTTCCATTTAGCTTTATTTGATTTCAATCACATCTTGGGATAAATTCAAATAAGAGCACTCATTAGAAAAGTGCTCTAGTATCTAAGGAAACTTTTATCATCCTATGTGGATGCATTATCTCTTAAATCCAAGATAATGACTACATATTTTGGCTTGTCATTAGGATTCTCTAAGTTTTCTCCTAAACTTAGAGTCAGCATGGAGATTTTCAAGAAGCTCTATTTTTTGTCATTCCAATGAGTAAGAAAATTGAACACTTGACTTTCAAAGGGCCTACTTTTCGTAATCAAGATTCCTAATTTGTGATACTTAGGTATTACATTTGTGAAACACAAAGCTAGCTGCTTAAGTTACATGGCAACGAAGATCCTTGGAAGTACCAGCTAGTTTCCTATTTTCCCTAGCTATCTAAGTCCACTTAGAAAAAGGTGATAATCAAAGTGTAAGTATTCAACTATGTAAGAAACAAACTCCATATGCAAATGCCCTTTCTTGCATGCAAATGCATGTGACTGCATGCATGTGCTGGTATTCTCTTTTCATGCATCAAACTTAAATTAAGCAATTCTTGAGTTTGAAAATGCATGCTCCCAATCATCCATGCACAAACATTCTACTTGCTAGCTTTTTAAAAAGATATAACTTTTCATATGCATAAACTTGAGCATTAACTATCTTTTTCAAGCAAGAAGAAAATATGCGTTGAACATGAAAAAAATCTTTTGAAAGGAGAAATGAACCAACAATCATTCTTTTTTGGGCATGAATGTTTAGATGCATGCAAAGGCTTGATGTATTTCTTCTATGTCTGTTTAGCTTTCATTGAATTCATAGCATCTGCATAATCATTATAATAAATGAAGATCACGATAAAGTGTAAATAATGTTTAGATGCAAGCTACATGAAAGCAATGAATAAAGCAAATATTGAAATGAAAACATCAACTTAGAAAGTACTTTTCTCTCAATTAAGCTATGTCCTTCCCTTGATTCAAAAGAAGAGCCATTGTCCATCCTTTGGTCCTGATCCAAGCATCTTTCCATGCTTTGTAGCTACCTTGGGATCTCCTTAAAGAAACCAACCTCCATTCTCGTTATTTTACTTACACATGTTGATGAGCATGGCTTTAGTTCTTTAGATCTCAAGTGAGATGGACATGGGGGGCATGCTCCTTCTTAGGAGGTTTAGATTTCAAGATTTTGAGTTGGAATGTAAGCCTCACTTTTTACATAGTGCTAGTAGCAATGTGTTCATTATCTATATAAATAAGTCGTTCTAATGGACAGTGGTTAGCGCAGTGGTTGAAAGGAAGATCCGCAAACTACTAAACTCTGTCGATTCCTACAACCACATGAAAACTTTGCTCTGCATCTCTTTTCTTTTTTTTGATTTTTTAACTAAAAAAAGAAAGCTAGATAACAAGTACCTTTGGAAAAAGGCCCAATGTATATGCCGATTGCCTCCTATAACAGACGGTAGAGGTTCGAAATCTTTTTGTTTCGAGTGCGTAATCTGAAACGGATTATCGCTTTTTTACTGCCATTGTTGAATACAAATTAAGATATTTAAGTTTGCACGTCTTGTGTTCGACCCTTATCACCGACAGCCTAATAATTAAACTTTTGCTACAATGTTGAAAAACAGAGCACTGACTGGGACGTAGGCAGTTAGTAAATTATGCATATGCTTCAATAGACAACTGGTATCGTCTAATTTAAAGCACTCTACAATCGTTGAAAACTCATTCTTTTGCCATGCAGATGAGCTAGTAATCAGCTAATGAATCTAGTCATCAACCACGTATCATTTATTGATTTGGCATATAGAATAAGATGAAACTTCTCATGCATAGCAAGTCAGCAGTTAGACTCTCTCTGTCAACGCCTGTTTATCCAAAAAATCTACTCGAATACTTTTTCTGCCCTTGTAGAGATGTTGTGCACAAAAAAAATAAATCATATGAATAATGATCTTCTCATAAAATAACTCATACTCTAAAACAGACGCTAGAGGTCCAGCTCAGCCGGGTAAAGGGCGTAACTCTCAACCACGTGGTATGTGCTCAAATAGGTGGATGCATAATGCTTGACGATGGCTATAACTTTTATATCCTTGCGCAGTGCAGTACGGAATGAAACACAGCGGCAAAATTCTCGGGAGGCAGAAACAAAAATACATTACGTGAAAACAGTTCATTTCATAGTAAGATAAATGAAAGAATGAACTAATCAATAACATGAACCAACAAGAGGTCTTCATGGAAGCTTTCTCAAAGCTTAATGAAGATAATGATGAAGCGAGCAAAATCTCTATGAAAACTCCACCATTGAGCTTTGATACCAATGCAAGATTACGACCAGCACCACGTTCTAAAGAGATGATTCTTCACCGAACCAAATGTTTGTATTTATAGCTCTAGCCATGGGACTCCCTTCTTGGGCAGGTGGATACTAATCATCCATGTGTCAGCCATGTAACTGCATGTGTGCCAAGTGTCCCATTTAACTGGAGTTAACTCAAGTGGATACTTCTAAAAGGCTCTAGATCTCTTTAAGCAAAATATTCTCCCCATGTACCCCATGGCGATTGAACCCTAGACCTTCTTCTTCACATCCATGAGACTTAAACAATAGGCTAACTAGATCACTTGACTTCAAGACTGAATGACCTTCTACTAAGTCTAGACTCACAATCTTTAGTCATATGATCAAACAGTGTCCGGTTTCACATCCCACTAAACCCGCCAGACCCTTAGATCATAGCCTTACTTGATAACAAAAACCATCTCACAAATCTACCTTTATTGCAAGATTCCTTCACCAATTATGATAGAGCATGATGGTCTATAAAAAAATAAAGTTTATTTTCTAGCAAATAATGTCCTTCTCTTTTAGTAGTTGTGTAATTCCTTTCTACTACATTCAACTGTCTACTTGCATAAACTATGGAAAGGTCTATGTTTGCTTCTCTTGTGCGTGTACAAGCATGCATCCAATAGAAAAATTGGAGGCATCCATGTGAACATGGAATGGTGCACTCCAATCTAGTAATGTCAAAATAGGGGATGAGCACAAAAATCATTTTAGCTCTATGAATGATTCCTCAGAGTCTTCATCCCAACTCAAAATTCTTCAAAAGGTTGTACAAAGGATTTGCAATGATTGCATACATATGGATAAAAAGTCGGTAGTATCTACAATGTCCCATTGGATTTAACCTTGTTTGAACATGCAAATAAATTTCTTTGGGCTCAACCATACTTAATAATCCCAACACTTGTCAAAGATTTTTTTGAGGTTTGGGATGTGAGTCTATCTTATATGAGAATGAGCGTAGAGGTCATCCATCCAGAATTCTAAATTCAATTGCAGGAAGTCTTTAAACACATAACACATGAATCTTTGGGAGGTAGCAACTACATTTATGAGCCCAAATGGTATTACAAGAACTGTAAAAATTTCCCATTATGTGTGAAAAAGAATCCTTTATTGATCTTTAGGGGCAACGGCTACTTGCTTCTTAATTGAAAATCCATGAAGGAACTTATACACATCCTTGCCCACTATGCTTTCTAAAAGATGTTCCATGTTACAAAGCAAATAGCTATCTCTTATCATGCCAACACTTACTTTCTTTGAGTTAATACATATGGGCACAACAGCAATTCGTGAAAACAATTTTGTTTGCTAGATTGTATGAATAAATCTAGTTTCTGTCAACCTATCAATTTCGTTATCCATATTTGTTGGTTAAGTTTCATTGTATGTATAAGGCTCGTGTTTTCTTGGCTAAGCTTCTAAAATCATTCACGTCGTATGGGAATATATGTCAAGATCCACTCGTTTCAATTCTAAGACCAAGAAAATCTATATACCCTCAATAGGTTTGTGATTTCATTTTCTTCTTCCTCATGTAGGTCATATTGTGTGTACATGCGTCTTTGTTCTCCATATTCTATCGTTTCTACAACTTTTTTGGTTTCTTCTTTGCTTTTGAAAGCCTCTCGCATCAGAGCTTTTCATCTTGGAATTCTCACCATGACTTATCTATCCTCTTTCCCATACTTCTTGAAGTTCTGAAGTACTTCAAACAAAGATTCTTCTTTTTCTTATGTGGACTGATTCTTTCTGTGTTTCTTTTCCTTAACTTTTGAGATTATTTGTGTTGCTAACAATAAATTCTTCTTACACTCTTATGTTCCTAATTCTTAGTGAGTATTGGATATAGGTATTCTTCCTTGCACCCACAAAAGGGATCGATAACAATGGATTCTAATTCCTCATCTCTCTCTTATTTTTATATGTCAATGTTAGCCTCGCACTCCTCGATTATTGGTTCCCACATGAACAACGATATGTTGTACTCATGCTCATCACAATTGGGAGTCTATTAATCTTCATTTACTACTATATCCAAAGTTTCCAAGATTTTTTCCCAAACATGAGGTTTAAAATCTTGATCTCAAAAGATCATACGCGCATAGGTTGGGTCCTAAAGTGATCTATGGATTCCTAAGGCTCCTATATCTCTAGCTTGTAGTTTGCTCTTTTCTTCCAGAAAAATATTTCACATCCATAAGTGATTATTGGCATGAATCCATGAAGGTTCTAAATTGATATCATCTCTGTGTCTAATGGATAGGGTTCCACTACAGGGGTTTTACATCTCTATGCATATAGTTTTTGAGATTAACCTTGTACTATTTGCAATTGTCTCATGAAAGGTCTAGCCAAGTTCATTTCCTAAGCATGATTCTTTTTAAATTCATGTATGGCTCTACACCACAAGTATTGAGATTGATTCCTTCTAACAATCCTATTGGCTTCTATATGATTCCATCTACCATTTGAAACTTCAATCATGTGGGTCATAAAGTTTTCTTTCCTCAATATTTCCATAACAAATTGATATCAATGGAAACTCTTGCTCTTGAATATAGGATTTCCCTCCTTGTGTATACCTGATAGGTGATAAGGACCTAAGTGATTCCTTCTTCTCCTTGAGGCATATTTCCTAGGGGGATATCTAGTATTTTCCTTTGTGATCCTACTTGAGAATGGGAACTAGCAATTTTCAACCTTTGGTTTCGTACATGATTCCACAACTCTAGTTGGAATTTGAGTAGTTCTTCTAAAGTGACATGAAAATGCACTTTCATGTTCTTGACTATCTCCAAGTTCCTAGATATAACTCGCTCTTTGTTTCTAATCATTGTGATCGGAGATCTCATTTTAGTAGACTTTGATTCCCAAGGGCCTCTAAAATGAGGATAATCATGTCAGGAATTAGATTCAAAGTCTAGTCCTTGGCTTTATTGTATCTATTCTTGATTTTTGCAAACATAGGGAAGATCTTGAGGAAATTAATTGTGAGGTATACCTATTTCTTGACTGGGTGGGGAAGTCATATTTTCCATACCCCCATTTTCTTCTTGAATTTCTCTTAATAACTCCTCTCATGTTAACCATGCCCAAGGTAAATACTTTGAATGAATTCATGAATCAAGCAATTGAGTGTCATAATAGGTTGTTTGAGAGAAAGCAAGAGAAGAAGATTTATGTTCATGATCGAGAATACAAATTTACCTTAGTTCCTCAACAACATATATTGGAAGAATCTCAAACAGAACCCATGCAGTTGGATAACATTAGTGTCAAGCGACTTACACAAAAGGAAAGAAAATATCAAAAAGACATTGGATTATGTTTTTATTGTGGAGATCATGATCATATGGTATTCAGATGTTCTAAGAAGAAGAAGCAAGTTGGAATTAGGACTTCTACAATCATCATCCCACATCAGAAGTATCATCATCAAAATCAAAAGAGGAGTACTACCCATCATGAGATTCATGGCCTTGATTTTGCACCTAGATATACTACAAACCCTTTCCAGTTTCATCATGGATATCCATCATCATCATGTTCTAGTACCATATATCAAGAACTCTACAAAGACCAAGAGTTATGAAGATTCAAGTTCTAGAAGATCTCAGAGTCAGATAACTACTCCTCCTGGAACTCGTCGCTTGAGGGGGAGGTGATGTCATCGACAAAGAAGGAAACCATCTTGAACCTCAGATTCCATGTGAATCTTATATCTCATGATTGGTTCAGAATTAGGAGAAACTAATGCTTCCATTGCGTCCGAAATGTGCCAAAACCCCAAGATCGAGTGTCTATTTACTGAATTCTGACATCCGGAGGTCTTGTTTCAAGTTGATGATGTCATCAATGATATCATCAAATCGTAACCGCCCTTGAAAACCTATAAAAGGAGGGGTTGGCTACATTCATAATCAGTCTTGCCAATACCAGTCGTGGAAGATCAAGGAGTCATGACCACCAAGTAAGTACTCTCCAATTTCCAGTTCCAGTTCTTGTCTTGTTTCTTGTTCTAGTTCTGTCTAGTCTAGTTCTTGGACATCCAGTCTTCTCCTCTTGTAATCTCATAGTATGCGATCTTGTCAAGTTTCTTCTTGTATTCAGTTCATCTCCCAGAAGGGATTTCTCGTAATCCAGACATCTTGTTTCATACTTACGATCCCGGGTTGTGGGATCTCCTGTATGATTTCTAGCCCATTTTTCCATACCTATATTGGTCCCGGGTTGTGGGAGGCCTTGTATCAGCTACTTCTTGTATTATGTTTCCTACGTGGGTGTTCTTGTAATCATAACTGTATTTCTGAAATCTTGTCCTTGAAGTTAGAGAGCACAATCTAGTGCTCCCCTGATAGTTTGAGCTTTTACCCTTTGTAGAGTTTCCTTATAACAATAGTGTTCATACATCTACCAAGCAGACTCCCTTCTTTGCAAATTATGGACAATATCCAAGGATGGATATACAACTCTCAAATCATGTCAAGAACCCAGCTGCTAGAGAAAAGACCCAGTACCTGATGGACATTCATAAAGAACTCAAGGAAGAGATCCATAAAGCTCAAGAACAATATAAGTACTATGCAGATCAACATCGTGCCCAGAATCCATCATATCAAATTCGGGATAAAGTATGGTTACTCAAAAACAATTTGCAAACCTCAAGACCTTGTGCAAAGTTAGATCATCAAAGATTTGGTCCATTTATCATCTTGGCCAAGATTAATCCAGTCAGCTTCAAGCTCCAGCTACCAAGTACTATAAGAATACATCCAGTTTGTTGAGGGGGGAGAGACCTAGTCCTTCACCACCTATCAAGATTGATGATCATGAAGAAATTGAAGTCGAGCATGTCCTAGATTCCAGAATATCCCGAGGAAGATTGGAATACCTTATTCATTGGAAAGGGTGTGACATTAGTGATCGTACTTGGGAACCTATAGAAAACCTTCAAAGAGCACCAATCAACATTTGAGAATTCCATAAGAGAAATCCAACGAAGCCGAGATCAGATAACATGACCGCTCCTCGTGGAACTCGTCGCTTGAGGGGGAGGTGATGTCACGGAGAAAGGAAACCATCCTCAATCTTAGATTCCATTTGAACCTTGTATCTCATGATTGGGTCATAATTAGGAGAAAGCAATGCTTCCATTGCGTATGGAACATGCCAAAACCCTAAGATCGACTGTCTACTTGTCTGATTTGGATACGTAGAGCTCATGTTTCGAATTGATGACATCATCGATGACATCATCAATTCGTAACCGCCTTTCATGAACCTCTCTTGAAAACCTATATAAGGAGAGGTTGGCCACATTCATAATCAGTCTTGCCAATACGAGTCTTGAGAGCTCAAGGAGTCGTGACCACCAAGTAAGTACTCTCCAAGTTCCAATTCCTGTTCTTGTCTTGTTCCTTGTTCCAGTCTTGTCTAGTCTTGTATCCTGGACATCTAGTCTTGTCCTCTTGTAATCTCATACTACGAGATCTTGTCGAGTTCTTTCTTGTATCTAGTCCATCTCCCAGAGGGGATTTCTTGTAATCCAAAGATCTTGTTCCATACTTACGGTCCTAGGTTGTGAGATCTCTTGTATCATCTCTAGCTGAGTTATCTACACCTACGGTCCCGGGTTGTGGGACTTCTTGTATCGGCTATATATTCCTGTGCTATTTTCCCTACGTGGGTATTCTTGTAATCAAAAGTATATTTTAGATATCTTGTCTATTGTAATCAAAGAGCACAATCAAGTACTCCCCTGACACCATTTTGTTGTGGTGTGTATCTACAAGACAATTGTCTTCTGATTCCATGAGCACTTAGGTATTGATCAAATTCTCTTGAGATATATTCTCTCCCTGAATCTGATCGTAGGTATTTTATATATATTCCCAATTGCTTTTCAACCATATTTTTGAATCTCATAGAGCACTCAAAGACTTCACTGTTATGCTTCAGGAAATAAATCCATGTATATCGGCTATAATCATCAACAAATATCAAAAAATATAGAGAGCCAACAATTGATTTTGTTCTAATAGATCCAACCACATCACTATGTATTAGCTCTAATGGTCTCCTCTTGTGCATTTCTGTTCTTGGAAACTTCATACGTTGATGTTTTCCAAATGCGCATGCTTCATAAATTCTTTCAAAGTTTAAATGACCAAATCTTGGTAATCCACGCACTAGCATTTGCTTTTCCATGGACTTCAATTTTCTCAAATTGATATGACCAATTCATTTATGTCATAATTCAGCTATATCTGAATATTCACTATTCTTGGCATACATGTTCTCATAAAGAGGTGTACCTATGTCAAACGTGAACAATCTATCCATCTTCTTTCTGTAATCAAGTAATTTTTCTCTTCTTCCATACTTGAAATCATGTATAAAACAACCATGTTTATTGAAAATAGCTTCCATGTCTTGATCTGCTATCAGACCAACCGAAACTAAGTTCTTTGTAATGCTAGACACATGTAAGACATCACTTAATGTGTTTTGAATACCATTTCTTTGTACTAGCGGTACATTCCCAACATCGTTAATCATGTGTAAGGTATCGTCACCAGTTGCCACATACTCTTTAGTCTTCAAAGCTTCTTTTATCTCAAACCAATTTCCAATGCTGGTCATATAACTTGTGCAACCAGAGTCTATGTATCAGTTCATATCGTTTCCAGGCTTTGACATACTATTTAGCACATGCTCCATCGCAAACATATCATCTCTGCCATAGTCTCTATATGAACTTTCTGCAGCAAAACTTCCATGTGCCGCATAATGGCTTCTACCTCTCCCTCTTGGACTATTCTACTTATAATAACAATCTTTCCCAAAGTGGCCATACTTTCCACAATGGTAACAATTCCCAGGTGTTTGTGATCTATGTCTACCTCTAGAGTATGATCTTCCTCTACCTCTTGGCATATCCACTCTATTTGCATTTCTAGAAGATGATCCTCCACGACTAGAACCTCCTCCTCTATGCTCAAAGAATGCATGATCTCTCGAATTACCACTTTCGGATGCATTCAAACCAAGTTTTACTTCTTTTGTCATGCAAAGATCTACTGGCTCATCAAAATGTGGCATAGTGCCTCTCACTGAGATAGAAGTATCCAAGCTCTTCTATTGCGGTCCTAGATCATTTAGCATGACTGAAACCATATCATCATCATCGATCGTACAATTTATGGAAGCTAAATCATTCGTGATCTTCCTAATTTCAGCCACATAATTCGTTATGGACCTATTTCCACGCCATACGCTATGCAACTTTTGCTTTAAGTGAATTTTTCTAGCTTCCGTTGACGTATCATATATCTTATGGATTATATCCAAGCTTCCTTCGGTGTGCTAGCTTTCATAATATGTGTAATCAAGCTCCCTGATATACATATCGAAATCCAATGGAGAACCTTTCTAGATTTTTCTATCCATGTTTTATATTCTTTTTGCTCTTCTACATTCTGATTTTCTGGCAACTTAGGATACTCGTCCTCTCCATTCACTAGTCCCCATAGATCTTTTCCCATCAACAAATTTTCCATCCTATACGACCATATGTGGTAATTGTCTTTATTCAGCTTATCACCAACTATTTGTGCAGTGTCATCACCCATCCCTGCAATTTAAGCACTTCTCTATGCTATGGCAACTTTATGGCAAGACCTAGCAAAAACTTGGCAGCATTTCGAGTGTTCTTCCAAATGTATGCATACATTCATCCCATGATCGATACACGATGTCTTTGGATTGTCTTCTCTTTGGTCTTCCATCTATATCACCAGAGTATCTCCAAGCATGAGAATACCCCAGTTAAAAACCTTACCACGTCCCTCAGTTTTTGTTTAAATTTAAGATTTTCAGCAGGATAATATAAAACCTCACAAGGCGCGTGGGTTATCCAATTAAGGACCCGCAATATCATACATTCGTCTCAACGTGTGAGTAGTGTCCATTCACGGACCCACAAGAAAATACATATCGTCCCCCGTCATATGCACTCAAAATGAAAACCTAAAACCAAATATGTACCTCGCAATAGAAAAACCCCTCAATAATTTCCAAAAATATCTAGGTGGTTAGCAGTCTCACTTTCACACATGTCAATGAATGTTATAGTCTTATGCTTCAAGCTGTAACTCCTTCTCGCCAACGCTCCGATCTTATTGCTACAGCACGAAGATATGAATTCAGCACATCGAGGCGCTTTGGCGGATCTCTTAGTATAATGGACTGGCCATCGGTAAGGATCAAAGAACAAAGGATGCGTGTGTTCTGCAAGCTTTGACGACCTCAAATTCCTGCTTTCTTCACATCTATCGATTCTCCACGTCTATTTTCTTCACATCTATCGATTCTCCACCTCGGTATACCATCGATCTGTTGTAGTGTGTCCCACTTATCCCACCGATTGCTTGTTTGTATGGAATCCATTCATGTCGTAAGTGCCTACGTTTACATCTTCCTAAAAGCAGTTCGGGACAGTTCGTACATGTTTTTCCTCCTCGTAACTCAAATAATGACGTGATTTTTATAGCAACAACTTTCGAGAAACAAAACTAATTAACCCCCTCAAGTGCAACTAGAAACAAGTTTCGTTTTGTTTGGTGCTACAAGTTTTAAGGTTGGACTGGACGTTCTTTGATCTAACATGGCCTTCTTTGCGCAAGACGTGGCTCTATATTTGATGGTGAACATCTTATGGTATATGAGGCTCCTTCATAATTCTTACGGCAATTCAATCAATCTGGAGATTACATTTACAGCCCTATCCATTCCTTCCTTTGTTTTTTCTTAGTTCCACGAGAGGGACTCTTTCAAGAGTCTCCCAATCCATGGTCGAAACTCTTTGGCGCACGATGTACTAAAATCATTGAGATCCATGGTTATCTTTGTTTTCATCTGGTTTGCCATTCCTAATTCCGTCGTCCTCTAATGGAGCACTAGAAAAATAATCAAATCTACAACAAACTTTCCGAATAATATAGAGTGGGGAATACTCCCCACATCTCGATGCTTCCTCGAAAAGCTCAAAGACACGATGGCTTTTTCCTGTGATCAACTCATGGTACATGTATTCCATATCCGTAGCTATCGTTGAAAATATTGTCCTGAATAACATTTCTATAATTCCATTACGTTTCTCTAATTGCATTTAGATGTCCGTGGTTTTCATCTTCACAACTCAATCATGAAACGGAGTGTACTAGCATGTGAATTGTTCCTTATGCTACTTGGAGTCAAATAACTCATGGCAGAAGAATTAGTGTGTTTTTTAAAGCTATATAATTCATTTAATTGGGGTTCTCTCTTCATACGTCTACGAAAGCATGTGACCACCTTGCTATGAAATAGAGCCCTATATTCCTTCTTTGGGCAAGAGATGGCTCTATATTGGAGACCGATATTTCATATGCACAGAGAACGCAAGCCTACTTTGCTTCCCCAAGTGATTTGCTTCATAGTTCGTGCACTAAAACTAGCTATTTCGCTTAACACAAGTGCTTCCTTTCCATTTCACTTCGGCTATTCCATGTGTCCAACAAGCTTATATCACAATACCTTCACAAAACTTGTCCCCATATGTCACATCTAAAAGGCTAGTGTTGAACCGGACTCATCATCCGCAAGGCGAACATTCAGAAAATGCTAATCAAGGCGCTACTCATGAGGACTTGGTGTACTTGTCGCATCTTTGTAACAACGGATGCACCAAGTCCGGGTGCTTGGCATTTTGATTTCTTATAGAAAAAACGTTTCCCACTTCTGCTTGAGTGTGCAATGATCCCACCTATTTCGTGCTACAAACGACTAGAGAGAGAGAGAGAGAGAGAGAGAGAGAGAGAGAGGCGAACGACTAGAGAGAATATCTCCAACTTTGACACAATAAAAAATGCTAACAATGCAAATATGTATTCCACATATGTAGAATTAAGCTCAGAAGTGGGTAGCTTAGCTATGGCCATTCAGATTCCTCATGCTACTAATCTTCAGATTCCTTTTACATTCACAACTATAAATATGTGAAAAGTATTTGATATCACAGCTACAGATTTCCTAAGTTTCCTCCAAGATTATTCACCCAATTCAAACCTTTCTTGGTGATTAGTATATCCCCCATTATCGTGATATATTTCGGAAATTGATTAGCGGTCCTTATTTGATGTGCATATATAAATGTTTCGTTCTTTTTCAAAGATCATACATAACTCTCTTGTTGACATATATATAATTCAAAATACATACATAACTCTCTTGTTGATTTACATAAAATGTCCAACGTCAGTTTTCTCCTGTTTCTGGAATACGCAGAGAGTTGGCGTATGCCACCCTATTTTCGTCCACTCCCAAACCGTATTTTCTTCCACTCCTTGGAACGCAAGATTGTTTGATTACCCGTTTTCCAAGATAGAGCAGCTTATGCTTCCTGTGCAGCGATTAATCGTCCCGTGTTCTTATTCTACCACGATTGACAAACTAGTGACTGTTCTTATTCTACCACGATTGACAAACTAGTGACTCAAAAGGACAATTCTCACGCCGCCTCTATACCTCCCACGACCGCCGTAATAGCCTCGTCCGCGTCTGCGACCGTAATAGCCATCGTGCCTTCCGTGATAGAAACCATGGCGCCTTCCATAATAGCCGTGTCTTCCTCCGTAAGGACCACCGTGCTAATACTTCCCCTGGTCAAGATTCATTGCGTCTCCTGCAGCTTCGACATTTTTCTCGTAACTAGTCGCTGCTTCTGATCTCTTGGAGTACGCAAGATCCAGGATTGCCAAGATTAATAAACAAACAGGTACCACTTTCACGCTCGCTAGGATGAAGGAGAGACGTTCTGCTAGGATGAAGGAGAAGTTCGGCGTTTAAATAGAGAACAGAGGTGAGACGTCGTCCATTGTCGATGCTGCTGGCACGTATCCACGGATACTCATGTGGACCATGGATCGAATTAAGTCAGAGAGCGAAAGGAAGGGAAGTGAGGGGGTGCATAGAGGCGTGACGATGGAAACGGCATGTGCATATGGTGATGAGGACCGCAAGCATGCCTGAATTTATGATGGGTTCGTGAGTGAACACTGAGATGGGCTGGTGAGTAAGCACTGAGCCTCTACAAAGTCAACATGCGCCCATAAAGAGCTTATTAATGAGAATCATCAAGTTTTTGTTTTTGTAAGTCCGAGGACCTCTTGTCTCTTGAAGCGGGGGCGAGGGTTCAATCCCCGGCAGCAACATGTAAGGGACATGTAATCTGGAAAGATGTTGCATTGTGGTTGAGTGCCACGGTTTGTCTATCCCTGCGGTAGTGTTGACTGCCGTTTAACCCAGTCTTGTAAACCCCTGTTCTTGTGGGATAAGGGGGATCGCGTGGATACCATGTCCTTCCTTGTACAGTTGCAATTTCAAATTTAAAGTCCGGGGGAGTAAGCCTCGGCCAAACCTCCATTTAAAAAAAAAAAGTTTTTGTTTTTTCAAATAAAGCAGAAACTACGAAATTCGAAAACGCGGTTACAATGGAGACCATGAGGCTACGCAATGGCCAAGCCCATAGCCACTTTGGTGGGACAAATGCAACTCACGGAGTCTCTCTCTCCTTCCACTTACTGGAGGAATGGAAAGGATAAAAGAGAAAATACTTACAAGAGGAGCATCTTTTACATTGACTACAGTTGATACTAACGCTTTCAAGAAATTCGAATTAATGGACGGAGCGCGGACATTCAACGGACACACCTTGTCAAAACGGCCTCCCTTGTCATCTTCCCCGTGTGAGAGTCTTCAATATGAAAAGTTATCAAAACGGGCCCCCCTTGTCATCTTTCCCGTCTGATTCCATGGTGGGCTTTCTATTGACAGCTATACTTTCACCTTTGTTTCTACGGAATGGATTCACGAAATCGCTACGGAAGGTGCTTACTCTACCCCGACCGAATTTCAGCACTCCTCTCTTTAGATAGAAGAATCTTAATGGACAGCTATGGTAGCTCGTAAGAGGAGAAAATTTGCAGAGGCAGCTGAGATGAAGATTGAGTTATTCAACATTATAAATAATCTCATTAATGCTCGACGTAACCCTAATCATTCTCACTCTCTATTTAGTCATAAGAGCAAGGAAAAGGTCTTGGAGAATGATACTATGCACATTATTAACGTGGATTTTGAAAAAGATGTTTTCAAGCATTACAGTTGTAAGAACTCCGATAACAAAGTTATAATTGTGAAAGACATCCAATATCTCCCGAATAACTGCTTTTTTTTCTCTTTTTCGATGACTTCAACAGTGCCTTGATACTTATTGTTGAAGGGAAATGCCTCATAAGACATACCCTTGTCTCGTTCTTCCGGTGATACATACGATTTAACCCAAAAGCTCCTCACGCGACAATTGTACTACTGTGGCTGGAGACCTCCTAGTGGAGTTTTACCCACGGGATGCGACGCATGGCAGGTCCATCGAAAACATTGTCGGGTAGAGGTCAAAAGGAGGTAATAAGCCAAATGGGACACCCATATTCTCATTGACCTAGACATCTTTAAACCCATTAAACTCCGTTTTCTCTTAAGTTTCTATTGTAGAGAAACTCGATGTGTAGAAGATTGTTTGTAGAAATATCCCGAATGGCTATTTCATTGGTTATAAACGAGGCCATTTTATCAAGAACCGGCCGTTATCACAGCTAAATAAGGTTCTTCATGGTGTTGGGACAATAGTCAATGATAAGTTTACAAGCGGTGATACCGCTAACATTGTGAATGGTGCTTCCTTCTCAGGAGTTAAGAAATGAAGACCAAGAACACGGCAAGAAATCAAACCTGGTGTGTTGCTTATGATTCTGTTTGATCCGTTTGATGAGCAATGTGTTAGTGATGAGGATGGAAAAGAGCTCTATATTGGACAAAGAAAACATCCATCCTAATAAATTAAAGCATGATCAACCTACTAATAAGGCCAAATCTCAAAAGGGGTACGAAATCTCTTTCCAAAATACTATGAAATTGTTGACATATCTCAAAGGATAGAGAATAAAGATGCTCCCATGAATGGATAAGTGTGTTTATATGTATGTATGCATGTATGTATGTATGTATGCATGTATGTATGTACGTATGTATGTATCTATGTATGTATGTATGCATGTAAGTAGGTATGGATATGAGTATATACGTATGTAAGTATATTTGTATGTATGTATGTATGTATGTATGTATGTATGTATGTATGTATGTATATAAGTATCTAAGTAAGTATGTGTGTATGTATGTAAGTAAGTAAGTAAGTAAGTAAGTAAGTAAGTAAGTAAGTAAGAAAGTAAGTAAGTAATTAAGTAAGTAAGTAAGTAAGTAAGTATGTAAGCAAGCAAGCAACAAACTAAGTAAGTAAGTAAGTAAGTTATTAAGTGAGTAAGTGTGTAATTAACTATGTATATTGTTTAGTGATTTGGGAACTACCTATGAAAGTAGTTGAATTTGACCTCCCAGGTTACACTCAAATAGACATTGTTTAGGAGATCTAGTTATTTCTCAGAAATGTTGGTGAGATTTTTGTAGATCTTTTGAACACAAAAAGAAGATAATTTTTTTCAAATGAAACAAATATCAATGGATGCTCACACATAAAATGGAAATATCTACATTACAAGCTGCTTGGATTACATTCTCACACACCTCTAGAGAGACACTATCACTATAGGCACAGTATCTATGAGAATATGCAAAGATGGATCTAGAGATTCTACCTAAATTTTGGACACCATATTAGCTATACATAAAGCGTAAATGCATAGAAAACATGTTGCTAGGATAAATGCTAATAAACCTAAAGAAATAGAAACTAGTCACTACATACATACGGAGTGAGATATCTCAACTCATACTTGGAATGTAATCAAGTAGGGGGCTTACTTTATCTTAAGTAAAATTAACTCACATGCGATGTGTGCAAGGGCTCAATACTCAAATTTCGTAGATGATAAAGCCATTGTGGGCTACTTCTTCAAAATCCAAGATATAACTTTGCTTCCAAGCTTCACTAGATACCACTAGTGCTTATTCTATTGTACTTAGATACAAGCCATTCCACATTGGATTATGGGTTGACCTACTAATCATGATCATTTGTATAAAATAATCCTTCATTTATAGTAGCCTTTAAGTACCTATGCATTCCAGTTGTTTCAAACAAGTAAGTTATACATGGACTGTACATAAATTATTGCTCTTTGTCATCCAAAACCACATAACATATATGTGTGATTTCATGCGATATAGCATGCATGGTTGCAACTTAAATGGTTTTTCAACCATTATCGATATACCATGTAGTAACTACATTGTTTGTGTTCTAGTTCAAGCTATGTGGAAGCACATGAAGAACAAGCAAGGAAGAAGAAGAAGCATTGTGCACAACACAACAGAGAATGTATTACCAAGGGAATGTAAAAAGATAAGTGACACATTAGGGTTATAGGTGTCAATAAAGAGGGGGTAACCTCGTAAAGAGGAAAAAATGTATCCCTTCATGGCTATCTGGCACCCCCTCATAGAAATCAAAAAGTCTGTCCTCTTATGGCAAATTCCTCATCATGGAATCTGCACCAACCTTAAGGCTAGCAAACTTTGTGGGATCCCTCCCTGGTGCAATCGCTCCTACCGGTCCATCGAAGATGTTCCACACATCTTCTTCACCTGCCCAAACTCCAACAGACTCTAGCAGACGGTTGGAAAGAAAATTAGACTTCAGAGACATCTCAGTTGCCAGCAGGCCCTACAGGGAGAAGCAATCGGCTGCTCCGCAACTCTCTGGAATGCCATCAGAGGGGAGGTCCTTTGGAAAATCTGGCGAGAAAGATGTGCTCTCAACTTTGGAGACTCCCCCAAGGAGTGGTCAATTGAGAAATCATTGTTCCTGCTTGGCAAAAGGATTGTTAACTATAAGAAATACCCCCCCCCCCCCCCCCCCCCTTCAGGCACCATCAAGTTCCCCTTTTGATCAATAACAAGCTTAAACCCAAGTGGGCCCCTCATGAGGATGATGAGAGGGTGATGGGGGGTCCCGTGGGCACTAGTCCCCTTCCCTTGTACTTTTGTCTCTTTATCTAATTCAAGTGCGGGAGAGTTGGCTAATGCCAAACTTCCTTTATATATAAAAAAAAATGTATCCCAATGATCCTAAGTGTGTGAAAAATCATCAATACCATATTATATCAACAAATTCCATAGGGGAGTGAACGAGTTCACAAGGAGCTTGCATGCATGTATAAGGAAGTGCCAAGCTAGGTGGAAAGATATCAACCCCAAAAGGAAGTAAGCCCAAATTTTTATGAAGAGCTTCAAAAGTCTCCCTAGCATAGCGTTTGGGAAAAGGTCTCCAACCTTATCTCTTGTCGACATGAAAGCAAAAATTCTCTCTCCATTAAATAAGCCTCTCCCTCACATAATTATAGTTCATCTCAATGTTCTTTACGAGGGCATCGAACATTTGGTTCCTTGCAACTACTAGTCTGCTCCAAATCTTAGTGAAGATGGTTGTGGTAGAATATTCATCAACACCCCAATCAGTGGAAGGTGTCTGATCCATGCACACTCATGAGTTGTTGCAAAAGCTCCCCTATACTCAACTTCCCAAATAGAAGTGGGCACAAAGGCTATTTGTTGCTCAACCAAGACATGCATGATCTTCCACTCATGCAGCAAAAACAACTAGTGGACACATGAGTGTCATAGCAACGAGGCCAGTTAGAGTCCAAAAAGAGCACGTAGATCTCCTAGTAATGATTTCTCCTTGGGTAAAAGAATCCAAGGTGTCTGGTACAACTCATGGAGCAAAAGATGTGCTTAATTGCATGCCAATGATTAACACTTGGGCAATGCATAAAATTTCTCATCTGAGAGACAACAAAATAAATATCGAACGGGAATAAATCAAGCATCCAAAAGCATGTTCATGCAGAACAACATGAAATGCATCTCCAACATCATGAGCACTTAACTCTTAATCTATTTTCATGGGAGGGGAAATATGTTTAAAATCTTTAGGGCCAAAGCATTACAAAAATATACTTTGTTTGACATAAAGATATTCCTCCATCAACTTTCATAAATGGAGTTCCCAAATAATGGTACAAATGCCCCAAATCTTACATATCAAAAGAGGCATGAAAATCATCCATAAATTCAGTAATATTTGTCTTATTAGGACTCATGATCAACATATCATCACCATATATGAAAGTGGTTAGAATTACAGCATCTACATCCTTTACATATAAGGTGCTATCAGTTGGATTGTTCTTAAAAGCATGTGCTAGCAAGTAGGCTTGTATCTTCTCATACCAAGCTTTTGGTTCTTGCCTTAAACCATATAATGTGAATTTCAACCTACATACTTTGCCTTCATGCCCCTTCTACGCAAAACCATGGCACTCAGATACATGCATTTCTTTGTACATCATGATTCACAACTGTAGTTTTAATGTCCAACTTTTGTAACTCTAAAGAAATTTATCAACCACAATTTCATTTATTTATGGCAAGAAAACTAGTTTAAGATGTGTGTCTCTGAATTCCGAGGCAATATTGTGGTTTCAGTTGTTGATTTTGCAAAAAACTATACATTTCGTGAGCAAAATGAAATACAATCTATGCATTGGTGGTCTATATAGGTAACTAGTATTTTGAAAATCACATATTTTGGTTTGGAGGGTATTCCTAAAAAGGTAACTCACTTCTTCATATCCGATGACAAGAAGCATGACACCCTTTTTGTGCAACATTGTTTCCAATGACATTGGCAATGGTTGATAGAGCTAAATCTTGAATTAAGCCAACATTGGGTATGGTCTGATGGTGCGGCTTCTCAATTTAAAGGTAAACATCCATTTTACTTCCTAGGAAGGTATACAGGGCTAGCATGCAAGACTATATGGAGCTTCTTTGAGTCAGGGCAGGAGAAGGGAGCACATGATGATGCACGTGCAATTGTGAAAATGGCGCGAACCCATGAACAACTTAAACCTGATGGTGCAATGCTGAAGTGTGCTATAGATGTTTTGAAATATCTCATGGGAAATTTGTCAAAGTCAAAACAGAGATGTCACATAGGTCTTCTAGGAAGTGAAGATTGACGAAGTGAACAAGGACAAGGCTTGGCATTGTAAGTGGATATCTCAAGTTTGATTGTTGCATTTGATTCGTGGCTATTCAAGATTAGGTGCACATTGCATTGGTGTCAGAGAACTAACATGTTTTTTGTTTCATTGTATCCATGGTTAGTGGAAAAAATGCATCAATAAATGCCCCATTTAAAATTGGACATACCATACTTTCACTCCTATCAGTGAGTCAGATGAAGCAGAAGGCTCGTCCTTTTCCAATTTTATATTTGAAGGTGAGAGCAACTACTTATAAGATGAATGGCACTGGATGACAACTTTGCAGTCAGTAGAAAAGGACAATGATGAAGGTGCAGATTTCTATTTTTTAAAGTGCACCCAAGGAAAACAACTCGGTCCCAAGAATGTAATGGATGCGTGGAACAACCTGATAGCTTCAGGAACATATTATGTCATGGGTTTATTTTATGAGAGACTAGAAGAAAATGTGTACAGGCTGTTAGAAACAAGACCACCAGATTATACGTACTCCCATCTTGTAAGATGAATTAAAATACCCATGTCACTAGTCAACGATTGCATAGACATGTTTACCATAAATGGTGATGTGTATGAGGTCGTTTATAAAAGTATGCCCTCGAATTTGTAATACCCATGTGATGTTGGACAACTTTTCTTTTGGCACTATGTAGTACATGATTTGACTAAATAATTATAAAATAGTTTCTTGAGTAACCATTTATGTGCTGAGAAGTTCAATCAAGTGGAACATATATTGCCTCCCTAAAAGTTGCTAAATGGATAGCTAGATCTTTGGATTCTTTTGACATATGGGCTAACCTCATAAAAAGAAACACTAAACATTTTTATATAGAGAACTATAAATCCTGGCAAGATCATTATTTATGGGATGTTATTGTGTCTCCTCACTCTTTTGTTGTTGTAGGCAACTCCCTTTGTTGTAGATTATGGAAGGCTTCGATGGAGGTTAAAAAGGCATGTTGCCCTAATGAGAAGTACTTTACTCATTCTGACTTTTTTCTTCAAGAAAGCTTCTAGATTGGATGGCTATCTCTGTGGAACAATTGCGAAATTGCTTATCTTCAATGCACTTACCACAGACATGTTCACCTTGCTGATGTTGCCAGATACATGTAGAAACTCAAGAGCTATAGAGGGTTCAAAGACATTGCAGTGAGGTGTCTTGTTGCTATCAAGAGAGCCCCTCATGAGGATTTTCAACTGTCTAAACATTTGTATAACACCTCCCCCAACCAGTGGAGAGATTCATTCTTTAAGTTGTACTCTAATTCCATATTTGACATGATTTTCTCATGTACATGAGCTTGTGTATTAGATTCTTTGTATGTCTCTCACTTGTATCCTGCCCAGATGTATGTCCCCTGGTCCAGTAGTATTTGCTAAGTATTTATTGTAATCTAGGATCCTTGTGTGGGATTCTACCCTCTATACACTCACACATACCATCATTAATCTAATCTTCTTGTTGTCTTAAAAAAAAGGGTGGAGTGCTTATCTGTATTTGGTGAGGGTTTGTACCTAGCACAATTTGTAACTCTTCTATATTAATATTCGGTTTTTTTTGTTCTCTCAAAAAAAAGAGCATGGCTCAGATCAGTTGGATTGTCTCTTCGCCTCTTGAGGTGGGGGCGGGACTTCAATGCCTGGCTATGGCTAGACACTATGTAACTCCTCTAACCCTTGCTTTGTGGGATACGGGGGGTCCCATGGGTACTATGCATGTTCACTTGTACAGTTGCAATTTCAAAATTAAAGTCCAAGGGAGTAAGCTTAGGCTGAACCTCCATTTCAAAAGGAAAAAAGAAAAGCACGAAAGCTTACCCCCGTCAGTCAAAACACGCATGCGTGAAACAGATGAATTGATGTGTGGTTTCAAAATTAAAGTCGCGGAGAGTAAGCTTAGGTTGAACCTCCATTTCAAAAGGAAAAAAGAAAAGCATGGCAGCTTACCCCCTCAGAACAAAGCATGCACCTCTGAAACAGATGAGTTGATGTGTTGGTGGAAGCATGATTTTGGAAGGAAATGCCATTCATGTTCCATCCGAAAGTTTGAATCCACCCATAGACTCAAAAGTCTTTTTTATCAAAAACAGAGATTAAATTAAATTTAGGAAATATTGTACAGTTGTGCATGGGTAGGCCCTCTTAGGACAATACATCTTAGAGACAGTGACTCTCCACTGTTGGTATCTAACATTAGATCCAACTTTTGAATACATGGCTTGATGCATAGGAGTAGTAGAGATACTAGAAAGATAGGCCTATCCAAAAAACTTCATTTCTTTACGACAGTTGTAACTTTGATTCCTACTACCATCTCCAAAGCATCTTTTATTTCTTCCAACCCAGATGTTCCATGATATTTGTGCTCTCCATAATATTTGTAGTGGTTGCACTTCTCCATGGATTTCAGGAGCAGCTCCCTCTAATCCATAAGCACCTATTTGAAATCAAGAGATAAATCAGCAATGTCATTAATGAAGAAAGGATCCACAATATCATGCCCATACGTAAGGGTATACCTTGAGTTAAATCCATTTTTCCTGCACTTATTCATCATAACAGGCAAAGGAAAAGCTTCTTGAGCATTCACTCCTCAAGTCCATAATGAGTCCTGTGAAAAAAGCCAGAGATTAGAAGCCAATACTAGATTAAGGGTATAACCCTCTTTAACTTTCATCCAAGCATAAAAATACCTCTAATAGTTCAATTTTATCTTTGACTAACCATCCTAGAGTATCACTAGAAATAGCAAACAAAAGAGGAGCAAGGGGACAACCGTGTCTGGTAGATCTATAAAGATTGAAGGGTTAAGGAACAGAACCATTCATAGCCACCCTAGAGTTGGCATAACTCACTGTTTTTGTTTGTAATCTTGATTATGTCTATAATCTCAATTATCTTTGTAATCTTGATTATGGTCTCGATGTATTCCATGATATATAGAAAAACTCTCTTCATGAAGAGGAATTAATCTGGAAATAATATCTGCATACTCAATACGATTTGGGGCTATTAAGCATTTCCAAATTTGATCACAAAGAATTCTTGAGAGATAGTTAAGTCTTTCACTTATTGTCATCTTTGGTAACATTAGACAACATCTTCTAATGTTGTAAAATAACCTGTAAGTAGAAGTATTAGTTATCAATGTATTGTCAGGCCCTACTCCACATTCTTGTCCTAGAAATGAGCTTGTTTCTTGAAATGGATTGAGAAATTCCAAAAACACTGATCGCTCCCCCAAATATACATAAATTTCCTCTTGAGCATCGGGAAGATTGTATCAATACATTTGTTGACCTTGTCTAGATCATAGGCACTCCAAATCCAAACATTGAAATCATCAAGGCACCATTGAAGAAAAGCATTACTGTCAAGAAAGGCCTACTTACTTCGGATATTCATAAATACTTCAACTTCTAAAATCAAAGCCCAAGGTTGTAAATCCTCATGAATAGGTTTCAATTCCTATATCTCCTCCTTTGTTACACGACGTTGAATCTTTGGAGGGTCCATTTCTATCTCAATAAACTCGAGTTCCATTATCACATGATCCAACCTCTTTTGTTTTTTTTACTTGCCTAGTATTTGTGTAGGCTCTGGATTGCCTTTGGTGAAACACTAGTACAGGATTAGTTTGAGTTGAAATTGATACTTTCTGCGCAACTATTGTTGCAATAAGATCAGTTTTGAAATAGGACATGTTTGACTTGAAATAGGATCACACTGTTAGTCTATCAGAAATTGTACAGGATAAGATAAATACAATCAATAACATCATTACAAAATAGGATAAATACAAAATCCAATGAGAGCTAATTGATTTGGACAATCTCACGTGTGGATAGTAACCATTACAAAGAGGTGTTGTAAGAAGGTGAACAATAGAATTAAATAGTGAAATCAGTTTCCTCACTTTGAAATATTTACTACTATCCAAATCGTATCATTGTGAAAAGGCATCATGAGAGGAACGATTGTAAAATTCATAAAAATGCGTTCCTAATGTTTATGATGTTATTAAGACTTCAAATTATTTCCAAATTGGTGCTTAACTTATAGCCAAACACCATTTTGCCCATATAATACCAAAAGAAGAATTGTTTACATCATTACAATCAATGACACAATTGAGCTATCAAATATGTACAAGGTACATAATACAAGGTAGAGACAACAAAATATTTTAATAACATCGATACAAAGTAGGGTGATCACAAACTGTGATGATAGCTAATAGATTTGGATGATACCACACGTGCGGATAGTAACCATTACAAAGGACAATGATGTAAGAGGGTGAAAACTGGTACTATTCTTTCGAAAGATCTTTTATATAAGGTACATCACCTTTATTCATGTGTGAAGGAGTAGTCTGTCACCTTGAAGTTGGGTGCAAATGGCTTGGCTTCTTCTGTTGTTTCACACGTACTTGTGAATTCCCTTTTGCATTTGCCATAAACTACGCTAGAGTGCCATCCTCTTGGACATGAACACCTATAGCCTTTGTTGGGGATCCACACATGTCAGAAACTGAGGCTGGATTACAATAGTTTTTCTTCGAGGAGGTTTCATTTGTAGCATTCATTTAAAGAACATCTCTATCTAGACTCTGATTAGGATCAAAAGTTGTATACTCCAGTTGACCTTTGTCTGAACAAACAATGGGATCTTTATAAACTACAGAGTCGTGACTAGCTAGATGAATATCTAAGCTGCTAACCAGATAAAGAACATTCTCAATCATTTTTTCTAGACCACTATGAAATTCAATGCATGTTTACTTCGCATCATGCATGTTGTCAATTGGACAAGGATCCACACTAGCATCCATTGCAAACAGTGTTTGGAAGAAGGATGGAATATTTTCTTTCTCTTTCGATGATGAAGATTGGGCATAAGTCTTACTTTCAGCAAATGGTGTACCTCCAACATTATCACTTGTCCCAAACTCCCTATTATATGCAGCATCAGCATTGTTGGTAATTGTTCCTATTGGGGTATGAGCAACTGCTTAGCATAATGAAACCATCTAGCTTAGTGTTCCATTAGAGGGTTAAAGAGTAAGAAAGAGATAGTTGATGGATGACTTATTGCAAATAACTAACGAGAAACTAGATCCTTAGTAATCACGTATTAGTAACAAGCTAATTAGTAACAGATAACTATTAACAACTATTGAATAATCAGCTACTTAGTAATAGCTAATTAGTAACAAGCTAATTAGTAATAGCTAATTACGAACAACTAACCAAGAACTAGTTACTTCATAATAGCTACTTAGTAACAAGATAATTAGTAATGGCTAATTCATAATAGTGAATTAATAATACCTAATTAGTAATAGCTAATTACTAATAGCTAGTTAGTAATAGGTATTTAGTAATAGCTAATTCGTAATAGCTAATTCATAAAAGCTAATTCGTGATACCTAATTGGTATTAGCTAATTCGTAATAGCTAATTTGTAATAGCTAATGAGTAATAGCTAATCCATAATAGCTAATAAGTAAAAGCTAGTCAGTAATAGCTAATTAGTAACAAGCTAATAAATTAGCTACTTAGTTATAGCTACTGAGTAATAGCTACTTACTAATAGCTACTTAGTAATAGTTACTTCATAATAGCTACTTAGTAATAGCTAATTATTAATAGCTAATTGGTAACAGACTAATATATTAATAACTATTTCCAACAGCTAACTAACGACCAGCTACTTAGTAATAACTAATTGGTAACAATTGAATTATTAATAGCTAATTACTAACAAGTAACCTAGAGTTAGCAACTTAGTAATAGCTAAATAGTAACACGCTTATTAGTTACAAACAACTAACTAGAACCATATAGTTCATAATAGCTAATTACTAATTAGCTTATTAGTAATAGCTAATTAGTAACTAACTTAGTAGTAATAGTTGATTACTAACAACTAACTAAGAACCAAGTACTTTGTAATAGCTAGTTGGTAACAAGCTAACTAGTAATAGCTAATTACAAACAACTAAACAAGGAATAGCTACTTAGTAATAACTAACTAGTAACAAGCTAAATAGTAATAGCTAATTACTAAGGGCTAACTAGGAACAAACTACTTAGTAATAGCTAATTGCTAACAGATAATTAGTAATATCTTAGTAACCTAGTTATAGCTAACTAGTAGCAAGCGAATTAGTAATAGATACTAACAAGTTACCGAGAATCAGCAACTCAGTAACTAGTAATAATCTAATTATTAATAGATACTTAGTAACAAGTAACTAACAACCATCTACTTAGTAATAGGTAACAAGTAGCAACCTAATTAGTAATATCTACTTACAAACAACTAACCAAGAAGCTAGAGCCATGGATAAAAAGTAATATTATTAATATTAATCAACACGAGAAGCTTACCTATGTGAAATTTCAATCCACCATCAAAGAATCCAGAGATTGTTTACCGCACATGTTCTGGTACTAAACATTTGATTGACACACGACAATGTGCTGCAAACCAAACATAATGATATGCATGGTTGCATGACAGAAGGTGCACTATAAAACTCACCCTCTCCTCAATATTCAAACCACATGCTATGCACATGGATGAAACACTAAGTATGAGGGCTGATGGTAACTCTAAGGGAAGTAATGGCAATAATGTTGACAATTCATTTGAGTCCATCATCCTTAAAATGTTCTTTACAAAGGATAGATGTCAATTTGCACTCTTCAGCCGATTCTCATGCAGCTTATACTCAGCCTGTGTATGTAACAATCCAAATGATCAGTATTGAACCTTAGAAAAATGTTCCAACCAATGTCAATAAAGCTAAATATTACCTCTAGTTTAGGCACCTTGTCATTTTCATCTGCCTCAATCCCTAATAGCTTCAGATTAATAGTATATATATGAATTTGTGTCTCCAAATGAATCCTCCTCTTAGGGGACATTCCCACATCACATTTCAATTCATCTATGGATACCTGTAATTTTTTTCTCATCTCAATGACTGTTGTAGTCACCTTAGACCCAGCAACCTTTGATAGCTTGACTTGATCGAAATCAAGCTTGACCCTATCCAACTTATTCTGTTCACTATCAATTAACAATTATAAAGTACGTATAACCTTAGTACCCTCCACTCTCCTTATGGAAACAATTGTTGTGCCTTGTCTAGCATTTAACTCAACATCTTCTTTCTTTAGCCTACAAGTTTGCATCCAAAGGCTCTAAAAGTGGTGAAGCATCATCCTTCAAACAACTCTAAAACCTTTGCATCTTCACCTGCAATGTACCCCGCCTCATGCATCTTTAAATAGAAGCTTCTACAGCTATAGCCCATGCCACTTGGTACATAGCTCAATTTTTTGATGTTTGAGCAGTGGTACTTTCTTCAAATGCAAAGGCTCTAGCAAATTCTCCAGACAGTTCGTAGTTTGTTGGTACCTCCTGGTAGACTTTCTGATGTAACACAATCAGTGCATCATAGAACTCTTGCCTCACATATTTAACTTTCATCTTCCCCTTGAGTCAAGTTACCTTGAAGAGAGAAAACCAATCTACCTCACTAACTAATTTTTATGATATAGTACCTGGATCTATGCCAATGATAGAGAGGCCGTAAAGAGTGTGGAAATCCTCTTTTTTCTGAAAAAATATGTTGTGGTCTAACACTTTTGGATATGCTGGATATATCCACCTGCATCAACAAGGAAAATTGTTTCATAAATGCATGCCCATTACTCCAGTCATAGCACCAAAGATTAAGTGTAGAGTCCCTATATCTTTGTGGTTCGTGGATGTAGAAGAGAAGGGTCCTATAGAGGCCCGCAAATAACATAGAATACACACAACAACTTTTGTATGTATTACTGATTCAATATAGTAATTACATACATGCGAATCGTCGCATCATGCGACACATGAGTGAGCCGCAACTATTAAGCCATTATTTCTGGGACATGGCATTTGGCCACATGATTCATACGTGGCACATCCACGTAATCGTAGTTAAGCCACTTCAACACTCCCTTGTAACTAAAGTACTAGAATGTGAAATTGATGTTACTTGATTTCAATGATTCCAAGATGTTTCCTATAGAGGATGAACTTATCTACTCCCACAAGCATTGTAAGCATATCATTCCACATTAGATGAGCGGATACATATGCAAGATGAAGTTTTTTCTGCTCTACAAGATCACATATAAAAGGAAACTTTAAATCAACATGTTTTGTTTTCTTTGTTATCGATAAGAGCTCTTGCATGACCGTTTGGATCTAGAGGCCTTCTTTTGCCATGAGAGATAAGGCTACATATTTAGCTTATGTTGATGACAATGCAATTGCTGCTTGCTTCTTGGAGAACAAGGTGCTACTTGCCATTTAAATGGCAATAAAACTAGCCTACTAAATTACATAGCATTAGACACACCGATTGATATCAGATTTGGAGCTTACGTGATCCACTACTTCCGCTTCATTGATGGACTCTTATTGGACAGTGCCTCTCCTCTGCTGAAAATAGTGGCTCTTATACTAGAACCATAGAAATTACTCCTAGCC
This sequence comes from Ceratopteris richardii, assembly GCA_020310875.1. Lineage (NCBI taxonomy): Eukaryota > Viridiplantae > Streptophyta > Polypodiopsida > Polypodiales > Pteridaceae > Ceratopteris > Ceratopteris richardii. Next base: position 65,339,415 of record CM035442.1, on the reverse strand, counting down.
ATGCGAGCACCTAAATGTTGCATGCATGGATGCTAGACCCCATACGTGCTCATACTCGTTCCCAGAGATTGCGTTTCACCTTCTTCGTCTCATGGAATAGCTTTGTTGATGGTAGCTTTCTCTCATGACTGACAAAGTCGTGCTGACCTTCTGTGCTCCACTCACACAGACTCCATAGACTCGCCACCTTGTGGAGTATGTGAGGAATAATGATATTTACTATCAATGTTCTATCCATGATACCTAGCGGGTTGCCACATGAGTGGTGATCGTATGTCTAGCAAATTGAAATTTTATGAATGTAGCTTTTTGCTATTTAAAAGGCTTTTGAAATAATAAAAAAGTGATAGGCTTCAAATCCATTAATACTCCTAAAAAGTCTTCACATTAACATGCTTTTAGCCTCATATTATAATTGCATAGTATCCACTCAATTTGTTGAATTCTTCATCAAACAAATAGGCTCATTAGCATCACAAAGAATTGAGGAAGCATTGCATAGACATCTAATGCATAGGAAGAACTATGAGGGCTTGAATAAGTATGTTATCACAAAGGTGCATCTAATTTTATGTCACTCAAAGTTTGCACCAGCCATTTAGGCATACTTCTTGCATCTTCTTTTTTATAAGTCTTAAGTGAACAACATATATAGAATGATATGCATCATCATTTGGAACCTATAAAGTGTAAGAAATTTCCTTCGTTTGAATAACACTTGAATGTACACCAATAAAAGGATGTACAAAAGTGTACCTAACCAAAATACATTTCACTACTTTATCATCCAATCTTCTATAATAAGGCCTATTCAGGAAAAATGGGAATTACACAGGATTTTGAGACATTTCTTTGTGTCTCAATGTTTTACATTTTGACTCATTCACACACTAAAACATGTTATTATCTCTTGATTAGAGTATATTAAATTGACACTTTAATATTGAGGATAATTTTATTGTAAATGGGGTATGAAGGTGGACCTAAAATATAACAAGAAAACACACTAAGTAATATAAATGGGACTTGAATAACTCCCAAATTTCTTGAACACGCCTTTAATGCTGTTCAAGCACAAATGCATATGCTAGAAAAGCAAAGACATGCACATGAACAGAAAATGGTTTTCAACCATGCTAAGCCTCATATGGCTTTATGGAGTGTTGCAATGGTCATGCACCATGGTGGAATCTCCTTCTCGAGAGCTGCATGGTGATACCTCATAGTAGAGAATCAAGCTTGAGATGGCTTTCGAGTTAGATGTTTGTAGAAGCATGCAAACAACACAAGGAAGAAGGAGATTCGAGCACAACACACAATACTAAATCTATTATCGCTAGAATTTACAAAAGATATGTAACCTATTAGGGCTATAGGGGTATATACAAGCCGGGGAAAAAAACTCCTAAAGAGGGAAAAAAGTGCCCCAACAGTCCTAGTATGTTCACACACATCACTACCTAAATATATCAACAAATACCCCATCGGAGCGATGCGGTGAACAAGGAGATGGCACTCATGTATAAAGAAAAGACAAGCTATGTGGAATCAATCCACAAAAGGAGGTAAGCCCAAAGCTTTGCAGAAAGCTTCAAGCTTCTCCTTAGGTAGAGCCTTCGTAAATAGGTCTACAATGTTCTCCTACATGGGCACATGTGCCAAGTTGATCTCTCTAGTAGAGAATCTCTCCCTGACATAATGATAATGCACCTCAGTGTGCTTAGTGCAAGCATGGAACACAAGGTTCCTCGTAACTCCCAATGCACTCTAACTATTAGTGAAGATGGTGGTTACACAAGAGTGACCAACACCCAAACCAGTCATAAGGCATTTGAGGCACACACACTTAAAACTCGGTATGAAAGGTGCCCTATATTGAGCCTCACTGTAGAGGAGGTACTGGGGTATCTGCTTTTAACAAAAGTAGAGAATGAAAATTAAACACGTCTAGTACATCACCTACTCAAGGGGGGTTCTGTTTAGGGAAGTATACCCTTTAACATTTCTGTGAGCAGGTAGATAACACGGATTGCACAGTGTGGTAAATACTTCGGAAATATGGACAACAAATGACCAAGAAAGACCGTACACTGCTTGATTCAAATCAGATGATTACAAAGTAGGGCAAATTATGCCTAAGGTGCACATTTAGGACTAACAAGCCACAAGCTTAGGGCTAACAAACCACCTGAAAAGTAAATACTTCAATACAACAGTTTCATCCTATCAGCATAAGGACCACTGATATGCAGACTAACTCAGAACAATACAAATGATAAGGTCTTCTCAAGAGAATAGAACACAATCAACCACATTGACTCACGGAAAAGAAGAAGAATCCAAGCTACTCTTTTACACTATAGTGCTCATAGCCCTTCACTGAGAGGCCTACCCTCTGTATACACGCTACAGAGTAGCACCCACAGTAGACTTGAAACCACCAAGTGCAAGAGAAGACTTCTGCACGTATGTACTAACCACTTGTATCTTTAAAACTTGTACCCCAAATGAGCACAAATCCATTGTTTTTATAGGCCCCAATAGGCCAAGAGCCTTGCCGAATCTTCACGTCCATTGATCACGCACCGGTTCATCGCCCAAAATTGGAGGAGTAGGTCAAATATTCCCTTGATTTGAATTAGATCCACAAAAATAGGTAGTCGCCGTGAATGGTTGGCGGCAACATTTGTTCATCCACTTTTACTTTTTACCCTGCAAACTGTTCTTCTTTTTACATGCCATCTGAGGTTCTCATTTTGTGGTTTTGCTGTTTCACATAACCTTCCGAATATTAGAAAAACAAATTCTGGTCATATCCAACCAGGTTAATCCTTCACTTGACTATCTGAGTGTGGAAGCCTCTGCTTTTCGCTCATGTTTTCTTTGCAAAAGTGGACCTCTTATGACTGGTCTTTCCTCTGTCTGCACCGTTATTTCATGCTCCGACAGATATCCTTTTCTGGACAATCTTCTTTGATATGTGTGGGTGTGCATGTGTGTACGTGAGGGTGTGTGTGTGTGTGTGTGTGGAGGTATGTGTGTGGGTGGGTGTGTGCGTGCAAGGGGGTGCATATGTGCAATTGAAGGGGGTAGGTGTAGGTGTGCATTTGAGGATGTGGGTGTATGTATGCGAGTGGGTGTACATATGCGTGTATGTGAGGGTGTATGTCTGCATGTATGAGTGTATCTGTGTGCATGTGGGTGTGTGTGTGCATGTGTGGGTGTGTGAGTGTATGTCTCGGTGTGTGTGTGTGGGTGTGTGTGTGTGATTGTGTGGGTGTGTGTGTATGTGAATGTGCATATGTGTGTATGTATAATTGTGCGTGTATGTGCATGGGTGTGGGAGTGTATGTGTGCATGTGTGTGTGAAGGTGAGTGTGTGAGTATGTGTCTGTGTGTGGTTATGTGCGAGCATGCGGGTGCGCGGGTGGGTAGAGGAGGAGGAGGGGAGGCGGAAGAGTGTGGGGGGAGGTGGAGGACTAGGCAGAACTGGGGGGGGAATAGGCGGAACTGGGCAAGGGGGGGGGGGACTAGGCGGGACTAAGCGGGGAAGGTGGGCGGAGGGGTGCGGGGTGTGGAGTGGAGGAGGGCGGAGGGGTGTAGGGTGTGGAGTGGAGGAGGGTGGAGGGGCTATGGCGGAGGGGGTGGAGGTGCTATGGCGGAAGGGGGGGGGGGGGGGGGGGGCGGGGTGATGGGCGGAGGACAGCGGGGTGAGGGGAGGGTGGCGGTGCGGGACTGGGCGGTTGGCGGGGCGGGGGCAGCGGGTGAGGAGGCGGGTGGCGGAGGGGGCACTGGGCGGGTGGCGGGGCGGGGGCAGCAGGTGAGGAGGCGGGTGGCGGAGGGGGCACTGGGCGGGTGGCGGGGCGGGGGCAGCGGGTGAGGAGGCGGGTGGTGGAGGGGGCACTGGGCGGGTGGCGGGGTGGGGGCAGCAGGTGAGGAGGCGGGTGGCGGAGGGGTGCGGGTGGCGGAGGGGGCACTGGGCGGGTGGCGGGTAGCTAGGTGGGGGGGCTGCGCGGGGAACTGGGCGGAGGGGGGCAGGGGCTAGGTGGAGGGGGCTGCGGGGGGAACTGGGCGGAGGGGGGCGGGGGCTAGGTGGAGGGGGCTGCGGGGGGAACTGGGTGGGGAAGGTGGGCAGAGGGCGGAAGGGTGCGGGGCGGGGGAAGAGGGTGCGGAGGGCGGAGGCGGAAGGGTGCGGGGGAAGAGAGAGAAGGAGGGGGGAGAGAGGGAGGGAGAGAGAGAGAGAGAGAGAGAGAGAGAGAGAGAGAGAGAGAGAGAGAGAGAGAGAGAGAGAGAGAGAGAGAGAGAGAGAGAGAGAGAGAGAGAGAGAGAGAGAGAGAGAGAGAGAGAGAGAGAGAGAGAGAGAGAGAGAGAGAAGAAGGAGAGAGAGAGAGAGAGAGAGAGAGAGAGAGAGAGAGAGAGAGAGAGAGAGAGAGAGAGAGAGAGAGAGAGAGAGAGAGAGAGAGAGAGAGAGAGAGAGAGAGAGAGAGAGAGAGAGAGAGAGAGAGAGAGAGAGAGAGAGAGAGAGAGAGAGAGAGAGAGAGAGAGAGAGAGAGAGAGAGAGAGAGAGAGAGAGAGAGAGAGAGAGAGAGAGAGAGAGAGAGAGAGAGAGAGAGAGAGAGAGAGAGAGAGAGAGAGAGAGAGAGAGAGAGAGAGAGAGAGAGAGAGAGAGAGAGAGAGAGAGAGAGAGAGAGAGAGGAGAGAGAGAGAGAGAGAGAGAGAGAGAGAGAGAGAGAGAGAGAGAGAGAGAGAGAGAGAGAGAGAGAGAGAGAGAGAGAGAGAGAGAGGGAGAGAGAGATGGAGAGAGAGAAGGAGAGGGAGAGAAAGAGAGAGAAAGAGAGAGAAAGAGAGGGAGATAGAGAGGGACCAAGAGAGAAAGAGAGGGAGATAGAGAGGGACCGAGAGAGACAGGGAAAAATAGTGAGAGGGGAAGAGAGAGAGGGAGAGAGAGAGAAAGAGGGGGAGAGAGAGAGGGTACGAGAGGGGGCTTGCGGGCTGAAGGGGGTCAGAGGGGCTTTTCGGGGAAGGCTGAGGGGGGTTTTGCGGGGCAGAGGGGAGCTGAGAGAAAAGATGGGGGAAGAGAGAGATAGGAAGAGAGAGATAAACAAATCAACCAAGGTGGTATTGAGAGTGAAATCAACAAGTGAAAGCAACAACTGCCCGGAACACCATTATGTCCATGAAATGGGATGGACTATTCCCTGAAGCTTCATCCCAAGGCATCTGAGAGTTTCCGACCTCTACAGACCCCCACATCAAGCTTTTGCACCGTCTCGGTGCAATTTCTCCCTTATTCTGCTTATTTCAAGAGATCTAGTTATACTGCAATTACTGAAAAAAACATGATATGTACAAAGGGTGTAATGCTTCCATTTAGACCTAGTTCAGATACTTCTTCACCCTGGAGATGTTAACCAGGGGAATCCTTTTACCCTGCAGATCTTCCAGATGCACAGCGCCATGTGGCAATACTTTGATTACCTTATAAGGTCCTGCCCATTTGGGTGCCAATTTAGTTTGAATTGGTGGAATTTGATGCACTAAAACCATGGACCCTTCTTGTACTTCATTGGACCTCAGATACCTGTCATGCAGTCTTTTGCGCTCTTCTTGTGTTACCTGAAGTTTTTGCATTGCTCCTTCTCTGTATTCTTCTAATGCCACCAATCTCTGAATGGGGGGTTCAATTCCAATGGTTTTGATTTCTATTCCCTTTCTGATAATGAACTCGAATGGTGCCAATGCCTCTTTTCCATATACTAAACGGAAGGGAGTCTCGCCTGTGGTTCCCCTTTTCGTGGTTCTAAAAGCCCAGATTGCACCGATCAGTGCTAGCGGCCAGGAGCTTTGATGATCAAAAGCTAATTTGCGAAGTAGTCCGATCAAAATCTTATTGGAACTCTCTGCTTGGCCATTTGCCCTTGGGTAATAGGCACAAGATTTTTTATGGAAGATTTTGTACCTGTCAAATATAAACTGGAGCAATTGATTCACAAAATGTGTGCCCCTGTCACTAGTAATTTCCAGTGGGCAACCAAATCTTGAGAAAATACGTTTATACATAAATTTAGCTACTGTTAAAGCCGTGCAGTCCACAGTATCTTTAACCTCTATCCATTTAGTGGCATAGCATGTGGCCATCAAAATATACTTTTTACCTCCTGGTTGCCCAGTTGGGCTAATTGGCCCTATGAAATCAAGACCCCATCGTTCAAATGGAAACCATCCTCTAGATATGACCAATGGTTGGAAATTCAACCTGGTTGGCGCGGGAGCACACCTCTGGCACATGTGGCATTCTTTAGAAAACTTGATTGCATCCTTGAAAATATGAGTCCACCATAAACCTTTGTGGATGATTCTATGAGCCAATTCTTCCCCCTTTAGATGTCCTTCATTGTGTGCAGCCTCTAGAAGAAGATTTACCTCCTCTGGATAGACACACCTTCTCAATATATCATCTTGACAGTATTTATATAAATTTCCATTTATAAGAGAATATGCTTTCGTTTTCAGGAGCAATCTTCTCTTTTCTACAGGTGTCAAGTGTTATGGGATCTTTCCAGTAATGAGAACATGAAGAATTTCATCATACCAACCTGTCCGAATTACTACTAGAAAAAGATTGCTATCCACCAGCTCATCATTAATACCTGTTGCCTTTTCGCTCATTGCGGTCCTGGACACTTGATCTGCCATGTAGTGCTCTTTTCCTGGCTTAATATGAATATCAAAATTAAATTCTTGAAATAGGAGTAACCATCTCCAAATCCTTCCAGCTACTCTAGGCTTGTTAATCAAATACTTCAAGGGCTGATGATCAGAAATAACAATGAAATGTACACCAAGGAGATAATGTCGGAACTTCTGAAGGGCAAATACAATAGCCAAACCTTCTCTTTCCGTTGTACTGTAATTTCTTTCAGCTTGGTTGAGTAGTCTGCTTGCATAAGAGATAGGTCTATCCACTTTGTGAGATGATGGTTGAGCTAGAACTGCACCAACAGCATGAAGACTAGCATCTGTATGCACATGAAATTCCAATGACCAATTAGGAACACTTAAAAGTGGAGCAGTACATAGCCTCAACTTTAGTTCACAAAATGCTTTGTCAGCTTCAGCACTCCATGAGAAAGGGATCTTTTTGCTGGTAAGCCTGGACAAGGGCTTAGCAATTTCCGAATACATCCTAATGAATCTTCTGTGATACCCTGCATGGCCCAAGAAACTTTGCACTTCCTTTGGGCTTTGTGGAATTGGCATGGAAAGAATAGCTGTAACCTTTGCAGGGTCAATAGTTATGCCTTCCGCAGATACTATGTGACCAAGAAGAGTGCCCTTAGTGACCAAAAAGTGACATTTGTCAGGATTCAATTTCAAACCTGTTTTGAGACATTGCTCAAAAAATTCTTTTAGATTTTCCAAATGGTCATGGAAATCTTGAACTGCTGCCCTTCTATCTGTACCTTAAAATACTGAAAAGTCATCCATGAAAATGCGTAGAAAGGTTGTTAACCATTTGCCCAATATTAAATAAATCGTTCTATTAAATGAAGCCGGTGCATTCTTCAAACCAAAAGCCATTCGAGTATAGACATAAGTGCCCCAGGGAGTGACAAAGGCTGTTTTGTCCCTATCATCAGGATGGATCACTATCTGATTGTAGCCACTAAAACCATCCAAGAAACTATACAAAGTGTGACCAGCTACTTCTTCAAGTACTTGCTCTGTGAAGGGCTGAGGAAATCCATCTTGAATAGTCACTTTATTCAAAGCACGAAAATCAACACATACTCTTATTTTTCCGCTATTTTTCTTGGGCACAATAACCATAGAGGAGAGCCACCTGGAATGTTCTACTGGCACAATTATACCTGCTTCCTCTAGTTTTGTAATCTCTACCTTTACCGCCTCTGAATACTTCGGATTGAGTCGATATGGCCTACTTCTTACTGGCGCGGCTCTCTCAACTAAGGGTATCCGATGTAACCCAAGCTCTTCTGGTATTCCTGTTAAATCTTTGAAGGACCATGCGAAGACACTTTTGTAAGTAAAAAGCAAAGAAGTTACCTTTTGTAGCAAAGGAGGATAATGCCACAACCAGGATGCCAAATGGACTACTTGAGGGTTCTCTTCATCCCCTAAATTGACTTCTTGAACTAATGTTTCAGGACTACTCTTGCTTGAGAAATCATCTCCACTATATGCAGGAGTGGATTTTAATTTATATTCTGCAACATGTTCTTTCATCCAACCTTGAGGTATATCTGCAAAAGGGAGATCTTCTCTGCTCTTAGATTCATAATTTTCCCTCTCTGATTCTTTTATATTGGTATTCTCTTCACAGATTGTATTTTCCTTCAATTGCTCATTCTCCAACACCTTGTGATCTTCATTGCCCTTTTCTGTAATTTCCTTATCTGCAACTTCTTCCTCAATTTCATTGATCTCCACTATGCAACACTCTGCACTTCCCATCATCCAATTTAACAATGTATCATCTTCTTGGGGTAGAGAGGGCATTACCTGAGTATCCATAGTATATCCAGTAGTTTTTCCTGAGTCAAATCCTTCTTCCAAATGTAGTTGCAGTTGGCTATTGGTATTTGTTGAAATCCATAGTTTATTTTTTCCCCAATCTTGCAAAGCTTTTGCTTGTCTCAGCCAAGGTCTCCCCAGGAGCAAAGGATAGGAAGTCTCCTGTGGAAGTGCAATAACAACAAAATCCAACACAAAGTGGCAACCCTGTACTACCATCAATACCTTCTCAATAATGCCCAGTGGCGCAACCCGATGTTGATCTGCCAATGTAACCGTGAATGATGCCAACTTGGTGGGGTTCAATTTCAGCTTCTTCATTGTAAAATCTGGCATTAAATTGATACCAGAGCCTCCATCTATGATCACACCTGTGAGAGCTTCATCCTTTATAGAAACAGATAATCTTGAGCTTTAGTAGTCTGCTAAGGGTGCAGGGGGAAAATCAACCATGAAACCATCTATACAAGGTGATTGGACCAAGTGAGCAGAGTGTATAATCTTCAGTAAGTCACTTCTTATTTTTGAATCCATCCTTATAAGTTCATATAGACTAACCTTGTGATGAATACCTTTCAAGATCTGTTCAATGTTTACCTTCCACTTGGTCCTTCCATCCAGACTTCTTTTCTTCCTCTTTATCCTGCATTCCTTGTTGTTCCCCCCTAAGGTTTGCTGCTGCTTGCCTAGCTCTGGTCATCATGGGCATAGCAGAGGATGAAACAGCATAGGATTGAGTAGTCATACCTTCTACTGGTGGGGAGACTGCAATCATGTGAATTGGAGCAGGACGAACTCTTGGGCAATCTTTGGTATAATGATCCTTGGCCTCTAGACAATGCTGACAAGGAGATGCATCTTCTGGAAGAGAACACCTATTTTGCATGTGGTCGTACTCACCACAACGATAGCACATCAAAGGTCTATTATATCTAGGCTTTGCAGGTCTATTCTCCTCTCTGTTAGGTGTATTCGAAGTGCTAGCATAGTATGAATCCAAAGTTTGAGGGTTACCTCTCTGCTGTGTACCCTTGAGGTAATAGCAATCTCTAACTTCATGACCATCTTTCCCACAAAATTGACAGCTTACCTTAATAGGGCAATTAGCATTGGAATGTCCATTCTTGTTACAGATTGTACACCAAATTTGTCTCCTTATATCCCGAGTGGTCTTCACATCTTCTAACTCTCGGCGAAGTTGAGCTACTTCATCATCAGTGCGACGCTGTGGTGGAAAGACCTTCTCTTCTTGTTGATTTTGTTGCATCTTCAATGCTTCCAGTTCCCTCCTTAGTTGCTCAATAGGATCCAGATCTGCAGCATACTTTGAGTGTGTAGCTCCTTCAAAATGTTGCCTTGCTTCTTCAATGCGTGATGCCGCTGCAACAAAATCATTAAGGGTCGCATCCAATCTAAGAGATTCACGAAGCTTCTGCTGAGATGACCTAGGCAGAGCCTTTTCGATCCACTTTTTAACCAAAAAGTCACCTGGAGCATGTGGCAGACGTGCAACAAGTGCTTTTGTTCTAGTGTGAAGTTCATGGAAGGATTCACCTGGTCTTAGTTTCAAATTCTCTAGCTGATCTAGAGCTCTTTCCGAGGAATCACTTGGTCGGAATGTCTGTGAGAACGCCACCTTCAAAGCCTCCCATGTAGTGAAATGGCCATCTGCATATTGACTAAACCATTTATCTATAAGACCCTCCAATGTGGATGGAAAAAGTGCCAACATTGCATCTTCTCTATTCTACAGACCACGTCCATGGCATAAAGAGATAAATCTCCTCACATGATCATCAACATCTTCATAAGCATGTCCCTTGAAGGTAGGGAACTTGATGTTGATCCTGGAAAGTAGGTGAGAAAGATCCTCCATTTGGACTGGTGTCTCTTCTGACGTATCTGAGGAGAAGTCTAGAGCTCTCCTATACCCTTCTTTTGACAATGGTGTCGCACCCAAGTCAATAGACAAATTTAGGGAGGACAGAGGGGAGGTAGACTCACTAGCCGTGGTTATTGCTAACTTGTTAAGGCTCCTCGAAACACGAAGAGAATCCTTATCTGCCCGTGTATGGGTCATGTACCTACTTGCAAATGTAATAGGGCAAAAATACCCCTCACAGAAATGCAAAGGTCCCACCGTGCGTGCCAAACTGTAGAGGAGGTACTGGGGTATCCGCTTTTAACAAAAGTAGAGAATGAAAATTAAACACGTCCAGTACATCACCTACTCAAGGGGGGTTCTCTTTAGGGAAGTATACCCTTTAACATTTCTGTGAGCAGGTAGATAACACGGATTGCACAGTGTGGTAAATACTTCGGAAATATGGACAACAAATGACCAAGAAAGACCGTACACTGCTTGATTCAAATCAGATGATTACAAAGTAGGGCAAATTATGCCTAAGGTGCAAATTTAGGACTAACAAGCCACAAGCTTAGGGCCAACAAACCACCTGAAAAGTAAATACTTCAATACAACAGTTTCATCCTATCAGCATAAGGACCACTGATATGCAGACTAACTCAGAACAATACAAATGATAAGGTCTTCTCAAGAGAATAGAACACAATCAACCACACTGACTCATGGAAAAGAAGAAGAATCCAAGCTACTCTTTTACACTATAGTGCTCATAGCCCTTCACTGAGAGGCCTACCCTCTGTATACACGCTACAGAGTAGCACCACAGTAGATTTGAAACCACCAAGTGCAAGAGAAGACTTCTGCACGTATGTACTAACCACTTGTATCTCTAAAACTTCTACACCAAATGAGTACAAATCCATTGTTTTTATAGGCCCCAATAGGCCAAGAGCCTTGCCGAATCTTCACGTCCATTGATCACGCGCCAGTTCATCGCCCAAAATTGGAGGAGTAGGTCAAATATTCCCTTGATTTGAATTAGATCCACAAAAATAGGTAGTCGCCGTGAATGGTTGGCGGCAACATTTGTTCATCCACTTTTACTTTTTACCCTGCAAACTTTTCTTCTTTTTACATGCCATCTAAGGTTCTCATTTTGTGGTTTTGGTGTTTCACATAACCTTCTGAATATTAGAAAAACAAATTCTGGTCATATCCAACCAGGTTAATCCTTCACTTGACTATCTGAGTGTGGAAGCCTCTGCTTTTTGCTCATGTTTTCTTTGCAAAAGTGGACCTCTTATGACTGGTCTTTCCTCTGTCTGCACCGTTACTTCATGCTCCGACAGATATCCTTTTCTGGACAATCTTCTTTGATATGTGTGGGTGTGCATGTGTGTACGTGAGGGTGTGTGTGTGTGTGGAGGTATGTGTGTGGGTGGGTGTGTGCGTGCAAGGGGGTGCATATGTGTATTGAAGGGGGTAGGTGTGGGTGTGCATTTGAGGATGTGGGTGTATGTATGTGAGTGGGTGTACATATGCGTGTATGTGAGGGTGTATGTCTGCATGTATGAGTGTATCTGTGTGTATGTGTGCATGTGGGTGTGTGTGTGCATGTGTGGGTGTGTGAGTGTATGTCTCGGTGTGTGTGTGCGGGTGTGTGTGTGTGATTGTGTGGGTGTGTGTGTATGTGAATGTGCATATGTGTGTATGTATAATTGTGCGTGTATGTGCATGGGTGTGGGAGTGTATGTGTGCATGTGTGTGTGAAGGTGAGTGTGTGAGTATGTGTGTGTGTGTGGTTATGTGCGAGCATGCGGGTGCGGGGGTGGGTAGAGGAGGAGGAGGGGAGGCGGAAGAGTGTGGGGGGAGGTGGAGGACTAGGCGGAACTGGGGGGGGGACTAGGCGGAACTGGGCAAGGGGGGGGACTAGGCGGGACTAAGCGGGGAAGGTGGGCGGAGGGGTGCGGGGTGTGGGGTGGAGGAGGGCGGAGGGGCTATGGCGGAGGGGGTGGAGGTGCTATGGCGGAAGGGGGGGGGGGGGGGGGGGGGGGGCGGGGTGATGGGCGGAGGACAGCGGGGTGAGGGGAGGGTGGCGGTGCGGGACTGGGCGGGTGGCGGGGCGGGGGCAGCGGGTGAGGAGGCGGGTGGCGGAGGGGGCACTGGGCGGGTGGCGGGGCGGGGGCAGCAGGTGAGGAGGCGGGTGGCGGAGCGGGCACTAGGCGGGTGGTGGGGCGGGGGCAGCGGGTGAGGAGGCGGGTGGCGGGGCGGGGGCAGCGGGTGAGGAGGCGGGTGGTGGAGGGGGCACTGGGCGGGTGGCGGGGTGGGGGCAGCTGGTGAGGAGGCGGGTGGCGGAGGGGTGCGGGTGGCGGAGGGGGCACTGGGCGGGTGGCGGGTAGCTAGGTGGGGGGCTACGGGGGGAACTGGGCGGAGGGGGGCGGGGGCTAGGTGGAGGGGGCTGCGGGGGGAACTGGGCGGGGAAGGTGGGCGGAGGGCGGAAGGGTGCGGGGCGGGGGAAGAGGGTGCGGAGGGCAGAGGCGGAAGGCTGCGGGGGAAGAGAGAGAAGGAGGGGGGAGAGAGGGAGGGAGAGAGAGAGAGAGAGAGAGAGAGAGAGAGAGAGAGAGAGAGAGAGAGAGAGAGAGAGAGAGAGAGAGAGAGAGAGAGAGAGAGAGAGAGAGAGAGAGAGAGAGAGAGAGAGAGAGAGAGAGAGAGAGAGAGAGAGAGAGAGAGAGAAAGAAAGGGACGGGGGAGGAGAGAGAGAGAGAGAGCGAGAGAGAGAGAGAGAGAGAGAGAGAGAGAGAGAGAGAGAGAGAGAGAGAGAGAGAGAGAGAGAGAGAGAGAGAGAGAGAGAGAGAGAGAGAGAGAGAGAGAGAGAGAGAGAGAGAGAGAGAGAGAGAGAGAGAGAGAGAGAGAGAGAGAGAGAGAGAGAGAGAGAGAGAGAAAGAAAGGGATGGGGAGGAGAGAGAGAGAGAGAGAGAGAGAGAGAGAGAGAGAGAGAGAGAGAGAGAGAGAGAGAGAGAGAGAGAGAGAGAGAGAGAGAGAGAGAGAGAGAGAGAGAGAGAGGGAGGGAGAGAGAGATGGAGAGAGAGAAGGAGAGGGAGAGAAAGAGAGAGAAAGAGAGAGAAAGAGAGAGAAAGAGAGGGAAAGAGAGGGAGATAGAGAGGGACCGAGAGAGAAAGAGAGGGAGATAGAGAGGGACCGAGAGAGAGAGGGAAAAATAGTGAGAGGGGAAGAGAGAGAGGGAGAGAGAGAGAGAAAGAGGGGGAGAGAGAGAGGGTACGAGAGGGGGCTTGCGGGCTGAAGGGGGTCAGAGGGGCTTTGCGGGGAAGGCTGAGGGGGGTTTTGCGGGGGAGAGGGGAGCTGAGAGAAAAGATGGGGGAAGAGAGAGATAGGAAGAGAGAGATAAACAAATCAACCAAGGTGGTATTGAGAGTGAAATCAACAAGTGAAAGGAACAACTGCCCGAAACACCATTTTGTCCATGAAATGGGATGGACTATTCCCTGAAGCTTCATCCCAAGGCATCTGAGAGTTTCCGACCTCTACACTCACAACTAGAAGTGGCCATAGTAGGCTGCTTCTTGCTCAACCAAGATATGCATGAGCTATCGAGCATGAAGCAAAAACCACTAGTGGACACACCAGAGTCATAGAAACCAACCTAGTCAAAGTCATTAAAAGCATGTAAATCTAGAAATAGTGATCCCTCTTGGGATAAAACAATCCAAGTAGCTGAGTAATAGTCAAGTAGCAAAAGATGTGCTTAATTGCCTGCCAATGCTTGACTTCTCGGCAATGCATAAACCTACTCATCTATGAGACAACAAACTGAATATCTAGCCAAGTAATGCATAAGTAAATCAAGCATCCAAGAGTGTGCTAATAGAGAATAGCATCATATGCATCTCCAACATCATGAAGACTCAATGGTGAACACGTCTCCATAGGAGGGGGAATAGGTTTATAGTCTTCAAGGACATAATTCTATAATAATGTGTCAATATATTTTGTTTGACACAAAGCCATTCCACCATCAACTTGCATAAACTGAATGCCCAAATAATGATGCAAATGCCCCAAATCAGACATCTCAAATGAGGCATGCAAATCAGCCTTAAAATCAGCAATATGCTTTGTTATGAGGACCAGTGAGCAACATGTCATCAACATACACAATAATGATCAGAAGCACATCATTAGCATGATTAACAGATTAGGTGCTTTTAGTTGGAGTGTTCTCAAAAACATGTGCAATCAGATAGGCATGTATCTTATCATACCAAGCAGATGGTGCTTGCTTTAAACCATATAATGCCTTCTTTAACCTGCATACCTAGTTTTCATGACCTTTCTGCAATAAGCCCCGGGCTGAAAAACATACACTTCTTCATGTAAGTCAGCATTGAGAAATGTTATTTTAATGTCCAAGTGATGTACATTCCAACCATGATGAGTTGCAATAGCGGAGATGCTACAAACAATAGTCATTCGGCAAGTAGGAGCAAAGGTCTCATCAAATTCAATGCCTCCTTCTTTTGCATAACCCTTTGCAAGAATCCTAGCCTTATACATGTCAACTGTCCCGTCAAGCTTATGCCTGAGCTTGTATACCCACTAAGTGCGAATGGCCTTCTTGCCAAGAGGTAAGTCACATAAAGACTAAGTACCATTCTGCATTATAGCATCTCATTCAGATTGCAAAACAACCATCCAATTTTCAGAATTTTGTGCTTCATCAAATGAAACACACTCATTCTCATCAAAAAGACTAGAAGTAGTAGAATAGCAATCTGATGCAAAAGACACACTATGAGATCCTGAATGAGTACAATATGATAGAGATGCATCTAATTTACTATCACGCAAAGTGTGCACCAACCAATTTGCCATAGTTTTTGCCTCCTCAATATCATCTCACTCATCAACACGTGCATCATGTAAATCTACATCATGAATGGAATGATGTGCATCATCAACATGAAACCTGTAAAGGTTGAGAAATTGCCTCATTAGGACTAGCACTACACTATCTAGCTCTAAAAACAGAGAGCAAAGTTTTATACATGTCTTTGGAGCTAAGAGATGTCTCCTTCATACATGAAAGTAAAGGTTGAATAGCATCTTCCACAAAAACAACATCACGGCCAACCAAAATGCATTTAGTCTATGGATGATACAAACCATAGCCTTTGCTTTCAGAATTGTATCTAGAAAAAATACATTTTATTGCTTTATCATCTAGTTTCCTGTGATGTTGTTGATGCACTAATGCATATGCCAAACAACCAAAGACACACAGGTAAGCAACAGATGGCTTACATCCATGCCTAGCCTTATATGGAGTGATAGACTGCAATGCTTTAGTGGGACACATGTTAAGTACATATGTTGCACACATGACAGCCTCAAGTGAGAAACTGTGCTAAAGCCTGGCTCTTGACCATAACCCTTGCCATCTCCATGACTGACATGTTCTTTTGTTTAACAACTCCATTCTTTTGAGGTGTATATGGCATTGTATCCTGATGTTTTATCTCATATTCAGCCAGAATTGCATAAAAGTCAGAAGATATATGTTCAACCCTCGATCAGAACCGAGAGTGCCCATTTTACACGATGATAGATTTTCATCCAAAACTAGAAACTCTTTGAAGCACATAACACTTCGGACTTTCCTTTCAATAGATATACCCATGCATGCATAGAAAAAACATCAATGAAAGTCACAAAGTAATGATGGTTTCACAAATAGGGTGTCGACATAGGACCACAGACATCACTGTGAACAAGTTGCAATTTCTGATTAGCTCGAACTGAACGATCGTTTGGAAAGGAGGAACGCTGCATTTTGCCCAAAATAGAACCTTCACAGACATGTTTTTCAGGCACCTCATGTTTGGGCAAAGAGGACACCATTTTAGATTTGTGCCGGCATAGCAAACTAGGAAAATTCAGATGACCAAAGCATGCATGACAAAGCTTTGCATCTGACATAACATGAGAATCATGTATTTCACATGCTGAATAATTCACAAATTTTTCATAGTCTATGATGTTATAAAGCCCATGACATAAAATTTCAAAAGAGATAATCACGTTGCCATTTGATAGATCATGAACTATTCACCTGTCATCAACGAATTTCACAAGTAAAACAATCTTGGCTAAAGCCAAAACTGATAACAAGTTATTATGGATCCCTGACACAAATAAAGCATCTGACAAAATTGAAAGAACTATCATCAGTAATAGTCAAAAGTTTCTTACAAACTCCCATGAGAGGATAAGAGAAGATGTTGGTGCATATGATAGTCCATCATGTAGAGGCAGGCTCAAGAGAAGTGAAGAAACTGCATTGTTAGCTAATATGTTTGGTTGCCCCACTTTCAAAGTACCAAACATATGATTCTACTACAAACCAATAGTGCTCATGAGAAGATGGGTCAAGACTACAAACAATAGTACACACCCATTCTTCATTCTACTCTAGATTAGCAGTCTCTGTTTTCATTGTTGAGGCCTCTCCAACAACCATTCTATCACCTTGAGTATGCACACCAAATTTCATGCCATTCTGAGACTATGACCGGAGGTCTATTGATGATGTCGTAGATGAAGCAGCGACCTGCTCTCATAGCAATTGTTGGAGTAGGACATCCATGGAAGCATGCAAATAGCACAAGGAATAAGAAGAAGCTTGGAGCACAACACACAATACTCACTGTATTACCAATAGAATGTAGAAAGATATGTAAGTCCTTAGGGCTATAGGCATATATACAATTCGGGGGAAAAAATCCTCCAAAAGAGGGATAAAAGTGCCCCCGTGGTCCTATTGTCTTCACTCACATCACTACCTAAATATATCAACAATGTCGCATATAGTACTCCATATAGGGCCTATAGAATATGCGAAAAGAACACAATACACAAAAAACATGAAGAACATATACAAAAGTATGCAGTGGCCATGTGGCCTTCCACATGCACACAAACAACAAGAATCTCCCACTTGATGGATTAATAAGCAAAAGTACACAATGATAAAGAATACTAAGTGTAAATAATGATAAAGAATACCTAAGTGTAAGTAGAAAAACTATACCTCCCACCTAATGGGCATGTTACATAGTATACAAGCAGCTTTGTAAGATCATGAATCAAGTAATCCCCATCAAGTGGAAACAATCACTACAAGAAATAGCGGGGCATAGCGACGCCGCCGAGCCGGAAAAAAAAACGGGGACCACTGCTTATGCGAAGCTAACGTCGCGTAAGCGACGGTCGTGTTTTCGAATTTTTGATTTTTACGCGGGGTACGTCGCAGACTCAAGTTGCGTCGCTTATGCGACGCTAGTCTTTGCGTCGCAAATAGAGTCACTTGCTAGCGACGGTATGGGCGACGTGGGCAAACTAGAGAGCGTCCCCTATGCGTCGTCCTTTCGAGAGCGTCGCGTAAGCAACGCTCTCGAATGTTCAAAAAAAAATTCGATTTCTCCTGGCACATTTGTGCCAAGATCTGGATGAGAGCAAGAGAACGAGAGAGAGAGAGAGAGAGAGAGAGAGAGAGAGAGAGAGAGAGAGAGAGAGAGAGAGAGAGAGAGAGAGAGAGAGAGCGAGAGAGAGAGAGCAGGTATGCGCACACACACTTACACACACATACATATGCATACACACACACATATACACACATAGACACACACACACACATACACATATACACACACATACACACACAGATACACACACATATACACACATACACACATAATGTTGCATACACACACATATACATACATACACTCACACATATACATGCACACACACATATATACATACACACACATATGCATACATAATGCACATGCAAACATACACATACATAATGCATACACATGCACACGCATATACACATACACATACACATACACATACACACACATACACACATACACACATATACACATGCATACACACATACACACACACATACACACACACATACACACACACATACACACATACACACACATACACACATACACACAGACATATGCATACACACACACACATAGAGAGACATGCACACACATACACATACTTGCATATATATGCATATGCATATGCATACATACATACATACTTACATGCATAAACACACATATGCATACACAATGCACATGCATACACACACATAATGTATATGCATACATAATGCACATGCATACATACACATACATAATGCATATGCATACATAATGCACATGCATACATACACATACATTATGCATATGCATACATAATGCACATGCATACATACACACACATAATGCATACACACACATAATGCATACACACACATATGCATACATAAAGCATACACACACATACACACACATATGCATACATACATGCATACACATACACACATAGACACATACACACACACATACATATGCATACACACACATATACACACATAGACACACACACATACATACACATATACACACACACACATACACACAAAAATACACACTCGTATACACACATACACACATAATGTTGCATACACACACATATACATACATACACACACACATATACATGCAGGCACACATATATACATACACACACATATGCATACATAATGCACATGCAGACATACACATACATCATGCATACACATGCACACACATATACACATACACATACACACACATACACACATACACACATATACACACATACACACACATACAGACACATACACACACACATACACACACATACACACATACACACACATACACACACACATACACACATACACACATACACCCACATACACACACACATATATGCATACACACACACATAGAGAGACATGCACACACATAGACATACATGCATACATATGCATATGCATACGCATACATACATACATACTTACATGCATACACACACATATGCATACATAATGCACATGCATACATACACATACATAATGCATATGCATACATAATGCACATGCATACATGCACATGCATACATACACATACATATGGCATATGCATACATAATGCACATGCATACATACACATGCATAATGGATACACACACATATGCATACATAAAGCATACACACACATACACACACATATGCATACATACATGCATACACATAGACACATAGACACATACACACACACATACATATGCATACACACACATATACACACATAGACACACACACACACATACACATACACACACACACACATACACACACAAATACACACTCGTATACACACATACACACATAATGTTGCATACACACACATATACATACATACACACACACATATACATGCAGACACACATATATACATACACACACATATGCATACATAATGCACATGCAGACATACACATACATCATGCATACACATGCACACACATATACACATACAAATACACACACATACACACACATACACACACATACAAACACATACACACACACATACACACACATACACACATACACACACATACACACATACACACACATACACACACACATACACACACACACATATATGCATAGACACACACATAGAGAGACATGCACACACATACACATACATGCATACATATGCATATGCATATGCATACATACATACATACTTACATGCACACACACAGATATGCATACATAATGCACATGCATACATACACATACATAATGCATATGCATACATAATGCACATGCATACATACACATACATAATGCATATGCATACATAATGCACATGCATACATACACATACATAATGCATATGCATACATAATGCACATGCATACATACACATACATAATGCATACACACACATATGCATACATAAAGCATACACACATATACACACACATATGCATACATACATGCACACACACACACACACACACATAGACACATACACACCCATAGACACATACACACACATAAACAGATCCACACTCATAGACACACACACATACACATAGACGTGAACACACATACAGACACATATACACACACACATATAGACATAGACACATACAACCTTAATGATGCATTCACACACATACAAATGCATACACACATACAAATGCATACACACATACACACATAATGATGCATTCACACACATACACATGCATTCACACAGGGATACAGGTCTTAAATATGACTTTTCTCCATGGTATAGAGTACACATATTTAGGCAGTGTAGTTGTGCATGACAACGAGATAATGCAGTGTCCTGTTTGCAATAAATGGTTAACATATTGCCATATGTGTGTGTCTATGTGTCTATGTGTAAACCCACAACCTATCTACTGACACTCAACGAGTTTCTCATGAAAAGAGATATAAGCTTATCTGTCTGCACATGATTTAATTCAAATAGAATTTTCTCTTGTGAATAATTCACATAATTCACTGCTAATGCTCCCTTGTATATGCTTCTCCTTTGTTGATGGACCCACGTTGTAAACCCACAAACTGTCTATTGACACTCAACGAGTTTCTCATGAAAAGAGATGTAAGCTTATCTGTCTGCACATGATTTAACTCAAATAGGTTTTTCTCCTGTGAATAATTCACATAATTCGCTGCTAATGCTCCCTTGTTTATGCTTCTCCTTTGTTGATGGGCCCATGTTGTAAACCCACAACCTTTCTACTGACACTCAACAATTTTCTAATGAAAAGAGATATAAGCTTATCTATCCGCACATGAATTAACTCAAATAGGTTTTTCTCCTTTGAGTAATTCACATAATTTGCTGCTAATGCTCCCTTGTATATGCTTCTCCTTTGTTGATGGGCCCACGTTGTAAACCCACAACCTGTCTACACACACTCAACGAGTTTCTCGTGAAAAGAGATATAAGCTTATCTGTCCGCACATGAATTAACTGATCAAATAGGTTTTTCTCCTGTGAATAATTGACATAATTCGCTGCTAATGCTCCCTTGAATATTCTTCTCCTTTGTTGATGGACCCACATTGTAAACCCACAACCTGTCTACTGACACTCAATGAGTTTCTCATCAAAAGAGATATAAGCTTATCTGTCTGCACATGTTTTAACTCAAATAGGTTTTTCTCATGTGAATAATTCACATAATTTGCTACTAATGCTCCCTTGTATATGCTTCTCCTTTGTTGATGGACCCATGTTGTAAACCCACAACCTTTCTATTGACACTCAGTGATTTTCTAATGAGAAGAGATATAAGCTTATTTGTCTGCACATGAATTAACTCAAATAGGTTTTTCTCCTGTGAATAATTCACATAATTTGCTGCTAATGCTCCCTTGTATATGCTTCTCCTTTGTTGATGGGACCACGTTGTAAACCGACAACCTGTCTACTAACACTCAACGAGTTTCTAATGAAAAGAGATATAAGCTTATCTGTCTGCACATGATTTAACTCAAATAGGTTTTTCTCCTGTGAATAATTGACATAATTCGCTGCTAATGCTCCCTTGTATATTCTTCTCCTTTGTTGATGGACCCACGTTGTAAACCCACAACCTGTCTACTGACACTCAACAAGCCTACATGAAAAGAGATATAAGCTTAACTATCGCACATGAATTAACTTAAATAGGATTTTCTCCTGTGAATAATTCACATAATTCGCTTCTAATGCTCCTTGCAGAAAATCTAATGATCAAGCTATTGTTCATGCATATGGTTTAAAGGGAGAGACGTATATCTGTGATAGAAAGTAAGAGGTGGTATCAAGTATACCAAACAGAAGCTGTGTGATGCATTCATTGTAAGTCGCATGGTCAAAGCCAAAAATCATAGTAGCAAGCTCCTCCACCAGAAGGTTCAAGAATGGGAGCGGTGATGGAGGAGAATGGCTATAAGGAGAATGAAGGCCTTTGTATGTTTTTGTCTTACCTCCAGCTCCCATGACAGAGGCACTTTGCTGGCGATGAGACTTGTAAGAGTAATTTTAGAGTTTGTTGGAAAATGTTAATTACAAATTTATGTAATGAGATCATATGCTACGTGTGTATTAATTTCAATAATACTTTCATAATAATATTTTTTATGAATGAAGGCATTCTGTGGATAGAATATTGACACCAATGGGTGAAGATATGAAAGATATTGACACCAGCATTCACGAGTTCAGTGTCAAGGATCTAGTTGACAATGATGTGGATAGCAATCTCTGGAGCATGCACAAGAGCAAGGCTAAGTGGTTCAGGATCTTGGGTGTTCTGTCGGGTATGATCGCCGTTGGGAGGTGGTTTTCTGATATTTGCAGATGGAAGAACCCTATCACCACAGTTCTCGTCCATTTCCTCTTCGCTGCTAATGCTCCCTTGTATATGCTTTCTGTCAATGGTGCACACTGACATCTCACCCCTATGCGTGCCTACATGTAAACAAAACCTCATTACACCTCAAACAGTGATCTAATGTAATATCAGAGATTATTAAATCTAAGCAAAGAACTTGAGCTGAAAAACGTGTCTTTTGCTTCCCATCAGTCCAGGCATATGGATTGATGTTCATCTCTCCATAGCTATCTGCCTCAAAAATACCATGCAACTTTTTATTAATGTAATTAAACAAAAATAGTGGCATCCCTGGTCAAAAATTCTTTACATAGATGATATGAGAAACTCGAAGGCCTGGACATGCAGAAAAGCTGATGATCAAGCTATTGTTCATGCATATGGTTTAAAGGGAGAGACGTATATCTGTGATAGAAAGTAAGAGGATAGATAAAGTATACCAAACAGAAGTTGTGTGACGCATTCATTGTCAGTCGCATGGTCACAACCAAAAATCACAGCAACAAGCTCCTCCGCCGGAAGGTTCAAGAACGGGAGCGGTGATGAAGGAGAATGGCTAGCCCAAGAGGAAGGAGAATAAAGGCCTTTGTATGTTTCGGTCTTACGTCCAGCTCCCATGACAGAAGAACTTTGCTGGCGATGACACTTGTAAGAGTAATTTTAGAGTTTGTTGGAAAACGTTAATTACAGATTTGTGTAATGAGATCATATGCTACGTGTGTATTAATTACAATAATAATTTCATAATAATATTTTTTATGAATGAAGGCATTCTATGGGTAGAATATTGACACCAATGGATGAAGATATGAAAGATATTGACACCAGCATTCACGAGTTCACTGTCAAGGATGTAGTTGCTAATGATGTGGATAGCAATCTGTGGAGCATGCGTAAGAGCAAGGCTAAGTGGTTCAAGATCTTGGGTGTTCTGTCGGGTATGATCGCCGTTGGGAGGTGGTTTTCTGATATTTGCAGATGGAAGAAACCTATCACCACATTTCTTGAATATCAAACATCATATTCATAGTAGCTAATGACACCCAATATGTTGTTTTATTTTTATTTCAATATTTTTAAAACTTCTCTTTGGAGTTCTCCAAATATCATGTCACCTATATCCATGTAAGAAACTACTCATGTATTATGAACCACTCTAGTAAATTGTGGATGATTGAAATCTTAACCAATAATATCGCAATAAATATACCGATGCAAAGTTGCATGTATGTAGTGTTATTTTCTCCTTTCTTTCGTTCATGTTGTATTCTTAAGATGTAGATATATAGATGTTGGGAAGCTTGAACTTCTATAACATTTCAAGAACAAGAGTCAAGAATTAGGAGAAAAAGAGAGAGAGTCAACAAAGCGAGAGAGAGACAGAGAGAGAGAGAATTCAAAGCGAAAAAGATGTAGAAAGAGAGAAACAAAGACCTGCATATACTTGCTTTAGCTCGTAAGCGCAGCGCAACTGCGAACGTTGGAGAGCTCTTCGATCAGATGCGTGAAAATGCCGATCGAAGAGCCTCCAATGTTTTAATTTTTTTTTGTCAACAAACTGTCCTGTAAGCGATGCTAGATGCGTCGCATAAACGACGTCCAAACAGCGTCGCTTATGCGACGTAAAAAGCGTCGCTTAAGCAACACTTTTGGTACCCACGTATAAGCTACGCTACAGGCGAGTGTCGCAGGTCCTGTCGCAGTACAAGTCGCAAAACGCGTCGTTCACTTCGTCGTTTAATCGACGGTCCGCACGCGATGCTCATTACGATGCATGTTGCAATTTTATAGCAACGAATTTGTGTCGCCTTAACCGTCGCTATACGCCCGTATTGCTTGTAGTGAATATCATAGGCTATCATGTGCTAGAGCTAGAATTATTTTGAGTATGAACCTTCTCGAGAATAATTGTTTTACTCGCTAAACACTCTCTAATGAAATGATAACTGATCTCAATGTGCTTGGTCTTTACATGATAGACCATATTCTTATCCAAATCAGTGGCACTCTGACTATCACTAAGCAAACACACAAACACGATACATGCTGGGAGAGATCAATATAACAAAAAAGACCAAAAAGCCACATCGCTTTCTTACGTGACTCACTTGTTTCAACATACACTAGTTCTCTAGTGGAAATAGTTGTACATTCTTGAAGATGATATCTCGGAGATATAGCACCTCCAAAAAAATGAAAGATGTAACTAGATATAGACATTTGGTTTTGTACACAACCAACATAATTAGCATATGTGTAGCCAATAATGGATGCCATCCATCTTTCCAAGTGCTATTGAGGTATCTAAACCCATCTTGACCGCTTCCCAATGCTTCTTGCCAAGATTAGACATATATCTTCTCAGAACTCTTAATGAAGATGTATTGTCTAGTCTCATAGGTACCATAGTATACATGTGAGGACCAACAACAAACCAATAAGGAATTTTGCTTATGAATTCCTCTTCCTGATGTGATTTGGAAAAACCATCCTTGCTAAATTTTACATATGTGGGTAAAGGTGAAGTCAATGTCTTGTTACCTTGCATATTGAGCCTCTAAAGTACTTTGGATATGCACTCACTTTGAGACAAGTATATACATGTTTTGCTCCTACCACAAGTATTTCACTCAATCTCGTTTTGAGAAATTACAAGTCATAAGAGGACTTTCCAACAATCAATGTATCATGGACGTTAACTATAAAGCATATCAAGATACCATCTTAACATCTCTTTATATATAGGCAATCATCGTGATTGCTTCCAAAATAGCCTTGAGACTCCATAACAGCATCAAAATGTTGGTACCATTGCCTAGGGGACTTTTTAAATCCACATAAGCTCTTCTTCAGCTTACAAACTAGAATTTCTTTGGTAAGAACTAGATAACGCTCTAGTTGTTGTATGTAGATATAATTTATAAGATCTCCATGCAAGAAAGTAGTTTTCACATTCATTTGGTCTAGCTCTAAGTCCTCCATTGCAATGAATCCAAGGAACATGTGCATTATAGTCATCTTGACTAATAGAGAGAAGATTTGCTCAAAATAAACACCATTTTGTTGTTTAAATCTCTTTTGCTCCTACCCTTCAGCAAAGGTACGATATTCCAAGTACCATTCTTGTGAATAGAATCTAATTCATTCATGCCGGAATTTCAAACTTTCCCTCTTTAAAATGGATGAACGCTTCCCTCCACGAGGAGACTCCCCTCACGAAATCACTTTGAATTCTTGGCCTTTCGCCACCATGTCCCGAAGTGCGTATCGAACGAACAATAGCAGAAGAGAACGTGTGTCTTAGCTCCCCTTGATGACCAATCAAGTGGAAGGACAATAGTTTACGCTTCAATCCCCCAATCCTCACAATTGCGACTCCTCAGAGAACAGCCTTATTCAGATCTCCCCTTCTCCCTCTGTATCATCCCCTCATCGCCCCCGTTCTCTCTAGAAACAATGGATACGAATCTCACACCCTTCTTCTCAAATGGGTCCCCTTCTTCTTCGCCGTCAGTTTCCTCTTATTCTGATGAACCAAAGCACGCGAAAAAATGAAAGCACCCGCCGCGGATCCTTTCCTTCTATGTGATCCTCAATGCCAATTCTCTCAGTTCAGCGGTGCCTTGTTTTTCCCAGGAGAGGCTCACTTGACAAGAAAACTCCTTTTTGATCCCCTCCTCCTGGCCACGAAAAGAACCAACAACCCCCTCCTCTAACAACAGTGTCCGAGGTCTGGTAGGCCTGTCGAAGAACCGCGCAAAGAGCCCCACTGAAAGCTTTTCTAAAAGCTCGCGTTGTTGATCCACGCACAACTTTATGATTTCTTCCATAAAATGAGACCCATCCCCCATATCTAGTAATCGACTGAAAAAGTGTTTAACATCAAAGGGTAGAAACTCATCCATAGGTTCTCCAATCTATTCATGCACCCTCATAAGGAATGTAATATCGCAGGAACAAAGACCCTGCATTAAGAAATGACTATGAGGACCAATATCTGTAAAGAGAAACCATATATTCCCACATAACATTAGCTTTCATAGATGCCGTAAGTCCATATTTGCATATATATATATTTGACATAAGAACGTAGGGAGCTGAATCAAGGAAATCAATTAGGACAAATGTATCGAAACATTGTGCCCCAAGCTTTGTATTCGAGTGGGCTCTACAACTTCGAAGACAGATTTCCATCCAGTTATATCAAATAAGTATGGAATACTAAGAAGGAAAGCCTTTGCTTCATCCTACAATCCTATGAGTGCAAGAAGATCAATCATACAATTATAGTGATTTTTGCTTGGAGCCATACCACATTTCTCAATCATGACCCTGAATTACTTAATTTCTAGTTTGAGGAGAGGTACACAATTACATAATGTAATCATATTCATGAACATTGCTTCACCTTGTGTCAATCCTTCATGCAACATTTCTTGAGATAGCGTGAGATTGGTTGATAATCTCCTTGATTTACATGTGCACTAGTCATTGCTCCCCAAGAGACAACATAATGAACCACAAGCTAATTAGAAAGGTTTTTTAGATCATTTGTATTACCAGAAGATGCATACATTTCAATGAGAATGTTGACTATAAGAGCATCATACTATAAGCCATGTTAAATCACCTATTTATGCAACCACCTACCATGTTGCAAAGCCCCAATCTTTCCACATGATTTCAAGGGTCATTAAAAGACATCATTGCATATATAATCAAAACATCCTATAGCCCCTACACCTTGGCCTTCTTGAATGCTTCATATAGTTAATGATTTCTAGGAAGCAATATTACTTCTAGGAAGCTTCTCGAGATATATTTGTGCCTTTACAAAGGCCCCACTATCTGCATGTACATCTATCAGACATAGAACCAAATATAGACACATCTCTATCATGATCATCTTCACAATTATCTGCTCTCCCTTATTAAGTGCCTTAGTATTGTTGCATCTCTGTAGAATACATAGATATATTACTTCTGTTGCACAAAAACCTTCATTCTCCATTTGCTCAAACTAGTAAAGAACATGTTCAGCTTGCCCATCATGGTATTTCGTGTAGGGATAAACCCTAGGTCAACCATATATTATGCGAAATGGAAACACAATGCATAAAAACCAACAAGTCATTGATCTAACAAGAAAGCCCAAACATATTTAAACCTCCATCTCCACTACAAGAAACACGAACATTCATCTTCTACTGACGTTGAAGTAAATTCTAGTAATTTTTCCTGAAATCAATTTGAAGTGAAGGAGCACGTCCCTAGCAATTTTATTGGGTCCATCTCAATCAGCCTATTTCACAACAATAGCTTATTGTTGAGGATGGGTTTATGCTTTATTAGAACATGTTTATAGGCAAAGGAATTATTATGAGTATGAATAACAAAATATTCAAGGTTAAAGTCATCGTTCTTGATAAACCTACTTTATTTATCGTGTACCCATGTTGTCTAGTAGAAAACTTATGGTTACACTAGAACGACAAGTATCCATCCTAAATATATCTTTGCAAAAAAATAAGGATTAGTATGTCTAGAAACTTCACTTCATTTGTAGATATTTTTCATCTATATCCAAGCATTCCACATGTTGCAAGTGAGAAGACTTACAAACAACTTAAATTATATGAGGGGAGACAATAATGTCCCATAAAATGTGTTTTTTCCAAGACATGTTTTTTACTTTAATAAAATAATGCATAGATGCCTAGAGGAGATAGACCTAATAATCCACTCGACAAAAAGATTCTCAAAAATTTAAATAGGACAAAAGATGTCCAACCCTCCTTCACTTCTAAGAAGGCAGTAAATATCCCAAGCCACCTTACAAACTTTGTTTGTGCAAGAGTTTCCAAACAATATAGACCTTCTAGTTCGATGAATAAATTTAAAAAATGGTTTTTAGTACGCATCTAGCAAGCAAGGAAATCATTTCAGCAAGGCATGATGTAGCGGTTCGGTGCAACGACATGATGAGAAAAGTGTTTTGTAAAGAATACCATTTGAGTATCTTATCTTTAAATTTCCTTAAAACCTGATCCCACCTTCCTTTGAAGGAGATGTTGAGGCCCACAGGGATACCTAAGAACCTAAGAACTTCCCCTTCTTTAATGATCTCACAATCTTGTGAGTAACACGATAAGGAACAATAGAATTAGATGGAATATAGGAGGCTTTTAGTGATTGACCTTAGAACTACCAGCTAGGCACAAAGTCTTCAAGCAATGCATAAAGTTATTAGCAGGAAAATCTTTAGCATTAGAGATCATGTTAGTGTCATAAGCAAACGTTTGTAAGCCTAGAGAGGAAGGTGCATAAGGGATAGTAATAGCTTTGATGTTGAGTACAAACACTAGCTATTGCAAAGATTTGCCAAATGGAAAAGCTTAAAAGTTTGACAAATCCATTCAGGGATGACTTAACTTTCTTAATTCGATCCATGGTCCCCATGAGTAACCGTGGATACGTGCCAGCAGCATCGACAATGGACGACGTCTCACCTCTGTTCTCTATTTAAACGTCGAACTTCTCCTTCATCCTAGCAGAACGTCTCTCGTAACGACCAATATGGCGAGCGTGAAAGTGGTACCTGTTTGTTTATTAATCTTGGCAATCCTGGCTCTTGCGTACTGCAAGAGATCAGAAGCAGCGACTAGTTACGAGAAAAATGTCGAAGCTGCAGGAGACGCAATGAATCTTGACCAGGCGAAGTATTATCACGGTGGTCCTTACGGAGGAAGACACGGCTATTATGGAAGGGGCCATGGTTTCTATCACGGAAGGCATGATGGCTATTACGGTCGCAGACGCGGACGAGGCTATTACGGCGGTCGTGGTAGGTATAGAGGCGGCCATGGTCATCCATGAGTCTGCTTCTCCACACGACTTAAAGCAAAGTTTCGTTTCTCTCTAGGGATTTTCAGTATCTGTCGTCAGCGCCAGCATGTAAATAAGGGATGAATCATGTGTAGTATAATTCCATCCTTTTCTGCAGCATTATTCACCTGCCTTTCCACATCTACTCTCCATCGTAGTTTAGTCGTCCTTTTTGTTGATGAGTATGGTGCAGGATCTTCTTGTGCCGTTGAGAAGGGACGACAGGATGTATGTATATATCTATGATCACTTTATTTGCAAATTTCATCGCTTTATATGCAATTTTCTTGTCCATTATATGTCTGTGTTACACGTGAAGAGCATGAGTTGCCTGTTTCTTGATCGTCAACGTCTCTTTGGAGATTCAGGCTCTCATGTATTTTTGGCGGTCGCCCTCACTCACATACATAGCAATGTGGAATTACATAAATCCTTACAATCACTCTTATGTGCAAGGGTAATACTCAATCTGTGCCTAAATGCATGGTCATGTAGTGTGACCCTACTATGCATACTTTATGTGCATTTTCAAAATTATGGTGCATATGAGGTAAGAGCTTTTGATGAAGAGGTTTTCTATCTCCTATACTTAGAACTTTTTCACAGATTTCATAATGCAGTTTTACAATTTGATAATGGTGCAAATGAACGTGCACCTAAGGACCAAACTCAATATGTGTTCATACATAATTTAATGCATACTTGAAATGCACGCTTAAATAAATGGTGCAAAACTGGAAGTAAAAGGTTTTCATATTCTACTCTTGAAGAAAATCTTGGTTGTCCATAAATTCCCATTCTTCATCTTGAACCTGGAAAATATCTTGAAAACAAACTCGTGAAAAACATAAGTATTAGCACATTTAAACCAAATTTTTCAATTCAAAACTTCTAGATGGTTCATCTGTAAAACTCCCAAAGTAACATTAAGTTAAATTTTGTAGCTTCCATCAATTTGTCTTTTCTTGCTTGACCTGCATTAAACCACTCACAAACTTGATTAGAAAAACCATATTTGATTCATTAATGAAATTCATAATTTTTCTTTTATAAAGAAAGAAAGTAAAACAAATCCATATAAATACCTTTTTGATAAGGAAGTAGGTTGTAACTCCCATGCTTGTGTCTTTTGATGAGGGAGAGATACAACTCCTCGGCTCGTATCTTTTGATGAGGGAGAGATACAACTCCCGGCTCATGTGTGTTTTTAATTTTTAGGGAGAACACTTACTAAACTCCCGGATTCATAAGGTATTGGTGACCTTTGCATATTTTGTTCAATTTGTTTAATAATTTCATCAATCATCTTCTTTTGTTCTTTGTTTTACTCTTCTCTTTATCAAGTTCTTTTGGTTTATTCTGACTAGTTTCTTGATTCTTAATGTGCTCTTTATCAAGTTCTTTAGGTTTTCTCTGACTAGTTTCTTGATTCTTAATCTCATACCCCAATTTAGTTCTCCATTTATTCACTTTATCTTGATCAAATAATGCGTCATTCTCTAAAAGCTCTAGATCACATGTGATATAATAGTTATCATCTTTCTTTGTCATTAATATTACTTGCTCATCTTTTTGCTCATTCGTATCTATAAGTTTTTGGGTTTCCCAAGATTTTGATTCATCAACTGTTTGCTCTTGATTATTGATTGATCTCTTAATTTCTTGATTAAAAATCTTATCATCCATATGTTTCTTTGGTCGCCATTGATATGTTTGTGTCATTCTTAATTTTCTTGGTTTTGATTTTGTTTGTTCAAAAAGTTTTTTCATTCCCCCTGGACTTAAGTTTAAGCATAAAGGGACATGAGTATGGACATCACATATTTTCTTCCCAAGTTGACAAACTATTTGATGTTTGCATGCATGTTCAAAGGCAATACAATTATCATAGGTATGACCGATTTGGTCACACCAAAAACATCTAATAATTCGTTTTCGCATCTTATTTGATTTTTTTGGTATTATCCTAGGAATAGGTTTTGTAAGATCACATGAAGGTGTTTGATCAGGCATATATGTAGACAAATTATGGACTCTTACTTCATGTTCTTGATTAAGTTTCAATCCTTGCATATGTTTAGATAATATTTCATACTTCTGGTTTATTTCTTGAAACTCAGCATTCATTTCCTCTTTCCAAGTTCTAAGACTAGTTCTTAATACTTGTAAAGTCTCTGGCATAGCTTTAAGCGTATCATTTAAATGTCTTTTGTAGAGCTTCATTGGCCTTGTTTTCCCTTTCTATGAATTTATCTTCCCATTTTCTCAAATGTTGATCTATCAATGCGTTCACATATGCTTCATCAATAACAATACTCGTTGAATTATGCTCTTGTAAACTAATTTCAAAAGATTCTTTACATTGATGTATATTTTTCATGTTTGTACGCTGCTTTTTGCCCATAACTCACACTTGAATATCAAAGAAGCACCACATAAACGAAAAACAAGCTATGAGGTTATACATACATCAAACATACATTACTTGGCATTCATTTGAGAAAACAGTCCAGAAACATGTACCTGAGCTGCAAGGCCGTTTGTTCACGTCGGGTTCACCTATGTCAGCGCGGAAGCGATGGTCGGTGGATCAGGGCGACTGCCAAAAATACGGCGCACGCAGGGTGCTTGGAGCAAGCTCAGGTGAAGGGGGAGCTCAAGAAATTTGATTAAATGAAGGTGCAAAAGCTTAGAAAACTCACATAACCTTTGTACAAACTCTTTTCTTTTTAGCATTAGCCTCAAATCAAATCATCATATTCTAGTTCTTGAAAGGAATTTCATCGAAGCTAATTCTCACATAATATTTTCACGAAGAGATTAACTAGTAAACAAATTCATTATGGGACATAACGTTGATTACAATTTTCCGAAATTCAGAGGTATGTGTAGAGACACAACTCCAATTGGCTGAAACTTTCAATCAACAATGAAGGCATCGGTTTTTATTTGTGTCATACTAAGAAATACAAATTGACTTTTACTGTATGTTCTGGCAAACAAAGCGATTCTTGGATCAATTCAAAAGTCCAATGAGTAACAATATACGAGTAACAATATACAATTTGGATTATCGCAAAATGTTATCGATGCACAACAAATTCATGATGAGTATATAATTAAATCTCAGAGTGCATACGTGAGTGCTTATTCACATGTCGTTGAGCTCTCTCCTAAATAACCATTTCGAATTGCAACGTTTGTGAGTACAAAAGTCAATATATCTACGATTTCATAACATATTAACTTTAATGGTTTGATAAATTACTTTTCTAGATCAAGGAAGACAGAGCATCAAATCAGAAACCAAAGAAATAAATTGATGATACTAGCGGTTAACAGAAGAGAACACAATCGGATATGTGTTCAAAAACGTGCGCAGAACACTCATACTTACTCAACGTCAGGTAACATTGTTCATAAGGGTCAGCACGTATTTCTATTGCGATACATATCACTGCGAGCGTGGCATAAACAGTATTGCTCTCTTCACATATGAACGAAGGGCACTATTTCTAATTAGCTAATTTCTGAATGGATTCATACCAGGTATACGATTGTTAGTAATGATTAAAGCATATAAAAGATTTTGATACGAGTAGTGTTGTTCCGTGGGGTGGCTTTAGATAGAACAACAGCCGATGTACATCAAACAATTCACAGTTCGACTGCA
This sequence comes from Ceratopteris richardii, assembly GCA_020310875.1. Lineage (NCBI taxonomy): Eukaryota > Viridiplantae > Streptophyta > Polypodiopsida > Polypodiales > Pteridaceae > Ceratopteris > Ceratopteris richardii. The sequence continues at coordinate 65,306,086 of CM035442.1, read as the reverse complement.
GGAAGAAAGCTGTTGTGCACAGGCGGTCAGCCTATGGAGACTTGAAAGAGCTCCAGCTCTATGAACGCACACTTGTTGATACCTCCTTAAGTGGAGAACCATGTATTGAAACCTATTCTTTGTATCACTATCTGTTAAACATCGATTGCCTTTCTTCAACACTGCTCTGTTAGCTCCATCAATGTCTCTGCCCAAAAAAACAGAACCTCTGTTCGAATACTTGTCGCCGTCTCTCGAAGTGCTCTTTACAACAATTTGATTTTTAAATGCCTGCAATGGAAGAACTAAAAAAAAACATTCCTGAACAATTGAGAGAAAACCTTTACTTATCTCCTTTTCATTCCACCTCTGTCCTGTATCTTCTCTCTCTCACAAATACCTTCTCCTTCAAACTCTGTGTATCACTTCGAGATCATGCCTCCCAATGAACTCCGACAGAGCACATCAAAAGTGCTTATCATCTTTCTGAATAGCGCCTGCTTTCTTCTCCTCCGCCTGTGTTCATTTCTGATACCCCTATGAATTCAGAACTGCCGATTCATATTCTTTCTCCCCCTTCTGACCGCGTGTTCTCTTTTTTTGTTCGTGGCCTTTGTACGTTCATGCATACCCTTTTGCATGATTGCCACCATCGCAAGCTCACTATCGATGACAACCTTCCTTTGGCCAACCGTGTGGCTCTTTTTATTTGCATAGTTAATAGTTTGCATATATTTATCAATAAAAGCATGAAGCCTTTTACATGAGAAAGTGATATACGAAAAAGTGATATTCTCAGAAGTATCATGACTGCGAGCTGCTCTGACCTTGCATATGCACAACTTTGTTCATACTTTTCATTTGCACAATCAAAATTCCACTCCTAATCGGAGATCTTTCCTGGACTAAGTCAATCCCGAAAAATCCAAACAGATAAATGAGAGATGCTATTACATCAATCAATGCCACCATATCTGAAAGGCTGAGCACATATAAAGGAGTAGAAGTAAAAATGATGCGTTTAACTTCTCATATACATTTCTATCAAACTATTGCCTGCCAAATGCTTCTTCATCAAGTTGAGGAGAGAGAATTCTCTCCGACATTCACCCCCACCAAACCTGTGCATCCTTCGGATGCACCAAACAAGACCTGTTTTCTGCTTAATGATAAAAGTCAATTTCATAGCATAATATGTGCATGGGTTTTAAAATCAAAGTGCCTTATGCATGGCTGCGTAATTAGCCCTATTTATATGCACACTTTGAAAATGCATGTATAAAATTAATGGCGCAATCAATAAAGAGAATGGCTTCTGATGGTGAGGCTTGTGCACTCACTCACATACATAGCAATGTGGAATTACATAAATCCTTACAATCACTCTTATGTGCAAGGGTAATACTCAATATGTGCCTAAATGCATGGTCATGTAGTGTGACCCTACTATGCATACTTTATGTGCATTTTCAAAATTATGGTGCATATGAGGTAAGAGCTTTTGATGAAGAGGTTTTCTATCTCCTATACTTAGAACTTTTTCACAGATTTCATAATGCAGTTTTACAATTTGATAATGGTGCAAATGAACGTGCACCTAAGGGCAAAACTCAATATGTGTTCATACATAATTTAATGCATACTTGAAATGCACGCTTAAATAAATGGTGCAAAACTGGAAGTAAAAGGTTTTCATATTCTACTCTTGAAGAAAATCTTGGTTGTCCATAAATTCCCATTCTTCATCTTGAACCTGGAAAATATCTTGAAAACAAACTCGTGAAAAACATAAGTATTAGCACATTTAAACCAAATTTTTCAATTCAAAACTTCTAGATGGTTCATCTGTAAAACTCCCAAAGTAACATTAAGTTAAATTTTGTAGCTTCCATCAATTTGTCTTTTCTTGCTTGACCTGCATTAAACCACTCACAAACTTGATTAGAAAAACCATATTTGATTCATTAATGAAATTCATAATTTTTCTTTTATAAAGAAAGAAAGTAAAACAAATCCATATAAATACCTTTTTGATAAGGAAGTAGGTTGTAACTCCCATGCTTGTGTCTTTTGATGAGGGAGAGATACAACTCCTCGGCTCGTATCTTTTGATGAGGGAGAGATACAACTCCCGGCTCATGTGTGTTTTTAATTTTTAGGGAGAACACTTACTAAACTCCCGGATTTATAAGGTATTGGTGACCTTTGCATATTTTGTTCACTTTGTTTAATAATTTCATCAATCATCTTCTTTTGTTCTTTGTTTATACTCTTCTCTTTATCAAGTTCTTTTGGTTTATTCTGACTAGTTTCTTGATTCTTAATGTGCTCTTTATCAAGTTCTTTAGGTTTTCTCTGACTAGTTTCTTGATTCTTAATCTCATACCCCAATTTAGTTTTCCATTTATTCACTTTATCTTGATCAAATAATGCGTCATTCTCTAAAAGCTCTAGATCACATGTGATATAATAGTTATCATCTTTCTTCGTCATTAATATTACTTGCTCATCTTTTTGCTCATATGTATCTATAAGTTTTTCGGTTTCCCAAGATTTTGATTCATCAACTGTTTGCTCTTGATTATTGATTGATCTCTTAATTTCTTGATTAACAATTTTATCATCCATATGTTTCTTTGGTCGCCATTGATATATTTGTGTCATTCTTAATTTTCTTGGTTTTGATTTTGTTTGTTCAAAAAGTTCTTTCATTCCCCCTCGACTTAAGTTTAAGCATAAAGGGACATGAGTATGGACATCACATATTTTCTTCCCAAGTTGACAAACTATTTGATGTTTGCATGCATGTTCAAAGGCAATACAATTATCATAGGTATGACCGATTTGGTCACACCAAAAACATCGAATAATGCGTTTTTGCATCTTATTTGATTTTTTTGGTATTATCCTAGGAATAGGTTTTGTAAGATCACATGAAGGTGTTTGATCAGGCATATATGTAGACAAATTATGTCGCGTTCACCTATGTCGGCGCGGAAGCGACGGTCGGTGGATCAGGGCGACCGCCAAAAATACGGCGCACGCAGGGTGCTTGGAGCAAGCTCAGGTGAAGGGGGAGCTCAAGAAATTTGATTAAATGAAGTTGCAAAACCTTAGAAAACTCACATAACCTTTGTACAAACTCTTTTCTTTTTAGCATTATCCTCAAATCAGATCATCATATTCCAGTTCTTGAAAGGAATTTCATCGAAGCTAATTCTCACATAATATTTTCACAAAGAGATTAACTAGTAAACAAATTCATTATGGGACATAACGTTGATTACAATTTTCCGAAATTCAGAGGTATGTGTAGAGACACAACTCCAATTGGCTAAAACTTTCAATCAACAATGAAGGCATCGGTTTTTATTTGTGTCATACTAAGAAATATAAAGTGACTTTTACTGTGTGTTCTGGCAAACAAAGCAATTCTTGGATCAATTCAAAAGTCCAATGAGTAACAATATACAATTTGGATTAGCGCAAAATGTTATCGATGCAGAACAAATTCATGATGAGTATATAATTAAATCTCAGAGTGCATACGTGAGTGCTTATTCACATGTCGTTGAGCTCTCTCCTAAATAACCATTTCAATTTGCAACGTTTGTGAGTACGAAAGTCAATATATCTACGATTTCATAACATATTAACTTTAATGGTTTGATAAATTACTTTTCTAGATCAAGGAAGACAGAGCATCAAATCAGAAACCAAAGAAATAAATTGATGATACTAGCGGTTAACAGAAGAGAACACAATCGGATATGTGTTCAGAAACGTGCGCAGAACACTCATACTTACTCAATGTCAGGTAACATCATTCATAAGGGTCAGCACGTATTTCTATTGCCATACATATCACTGCAAGCGTGGCATAAACAGTATTGCTCTCTTCACATATGAACGAAGGGCACTATTTCTAATTAGCTAATTTCTGAATGGATTCATACTAGGTATACGATTGTTAGTAATGATTAAAGCATATAAAAGATTTTGATACGAGTAGCGCTGTTCCGTGGGGTGGCTTTAGACAGAACAAGAGCCGATGTACATCAAACAATTCACAGTTCGACTGCAGGAAGAAAGCTGTCACTACAAGGAATACGGGCGTGTAGCGACGGTTAACGCGACAGAACTTCATCGCTGTAGAATTGTAACTTGCGTCGGAAATACCGTCGAGCGCGGACCGTCGATTATACGACGCAAAAAACGACGGTATTTGCGACGGTATTTGCCTAACGTCGCTTAAACGACGCTTGTTAAAGGCGTCGCTTAAGCGACGCTCTTTAGCGTCGCATAAGCGACGCTTTTTAGCGTCGCATAAGCGACGGTACATAAGCGACGGTCTATTGCATCGCTTATACGACGACGCGTTGCATCGCTTATACGACGATCTGTTGACGGACAAAAATTAAAACGTTGGAGGCTCTGCAATCGGCATTTTCACGCATCCGATCGAAGAGCTCTCCAACGTTCGCAATTGCGCTGCGCTTACGAGCTGAAGCAAGTATATGCAGAATTGTTGTTTTGCTTAAGCTCTCTGTTATTGTCTCCCTCTGTCTTTGTTTCTCTCTTTCTACATCTTTGTCTCTTTGAATTTTCTCTCTCTCTCTCTAGATCTCTCTCTCTCTAGATCTCACTCTCTCTCTCTAGATATCTCTCTCTCTCTAGATCTCTCTCTCTCTCTAGATCTCTCTCTCTCTCTAGATCTCTCTCTCTCTCTCTCTCTCTCTCTCTCTCTCTCTCTCTCTCTCTCTCTCTTCTCTCTTTCTCTTCTCTCTTTTTATTGCAGGTTATTCAAGAAGCTAACCAAGCAAAAACTATGGATCACAATTGTAAGTACAATTTCTATTATTTGTAGATCATTTGAATTGTGTTATTTTCATTACATACCATACTCACACTTATTGATATGCACTCATACACTTATACATGACGAAGAAGCACACACACATGCATATACCTACATATACACATATACATGCACATACACACACATACACATAGAGTTATACATATACACACACATACACAAGAACATGCACATATTGATACATACATATACACTTATACATGCACATGCATATACATACATATACGCACACATACACATGCACATATACACATATACATGCACATACACACACATACACATAGAGTTATACATATACATGCATATACATATACACACATACACATGCACATGCACATACTCATACACACATATGCACTTATACATGCACATGCACATACATACATATATACACACATACACATGCACATACATACATATACACACACATACACATGCACATACATACATATACACACACATATATACACTTAGGTACACACATATGAATGAATTATATAATTAAAGTATTAAAACACATGCTTAATATAAACAATAATAAAAATCAATAGAACAAAACTCTTCATTACTTAATATCATACACACAATTCAAAACATGACTGAAATGAAAAATATATAGATAAATATATGTATATATCAATGTAAATACATAATCCAATGTCATAATCAGCGTCTAAAATCCTAATCATCGTCATCATGATCATCATCATCATCAACAATATCATGATCAGATGGATCTTCCTCATCCTCATCCTCATGATCACCCTGTGACGATCGAGATCGTCCCTCCTGTGTCTGTCTCTCCACCTCATCCATATTTGTCTCCCCATAATACTCCTGTATTACATATAACAAACATAAATCAATAAAATAATTAAAACATTCATAACAACAAAATAATTATATAAAATTTAAAAATACTCACAAAGGCATCAGGATGATCTTGTATATACTCGCTCAAATGCCGATATCCAAAATGTGTAGCGTACTCGATCTCGTGTTTCGTAGGATATCGGCCATAATCCTTTCGCTGCAATGAAACAAATAAAAAACATTAGTTGCTTGCATTTTAACTAAAATAAAAAATATACTCACAATAACACATATACTTACAAACGTAGCTACAAAACCATTATGGCCCATTTGGCCTAAGTGCGATGTGTGGCCCGACTCCACTCTCTTCCTTGCAGCAGCCTGTTTATTCAAGGAAAAAAATAGATAAATTAAATTAAAAAATTACTAAAATATCTAAAAATTATAAATATAAACTATTAATTTGTGTACCTTCTGCTGAGGAAATGACTCCTGAAGACGTAGCTGTCTACGAAAAAACTGCCACGACTCAGGTGGTATGTTAGCTCGCCTCTTATTTTTTTCGACCATACAATATCTCCTGTTAATTTAATCTCAAACAGAAAAAAAAGTCAGAATACATACACATATATACACACATATACACATACACATACACATACACATACCCACATACACATATACATGCAAACATATACGCATGCATATATGTATATATATACACATATACATACATATAACATAAACACACATATACATATCCACATATATACGTACACACACATGCATGCATATACACATTCATACAAAATACATGCATTTATCCCACAATAATATGTGTTGTGTATATGTGAATATGTGTGTATGTATAAATGTGTATATGTGAATATGTGTGTATGTGTAAATATGTATATGTGAATTTTTTATTTATGTAGATAATCAAATTATTAATATCAAATACCATTATTTGTAGATTCTGATCAATCAGATGGAACTCCACCACCGTCTCCTCATCGTGCAACGACTTTATACTGTAAGTATATGAAATATTTAATTTTAACTATATTTGATGGATACATAACTTATATTTTTTTTTACGTTTCTTATGATGTGCAGATTCTGATCAATCAGAGGGTACTCCACCACCTCCTACCCATGCAACGACTTCACATGTGTCCTCCAATAGGAATTATGATGAATTTTACTATCAAGAGCATATTATATGTTGGTGTAACTCTTGTTATGGCACGTATCGAAGACCACGATTGGAATGTATTGAACATGAGGCAGAGTATGGTACTTTTGAGCATGCACCATCACCTAGTCAACGTGATAATGCTTGGGTATGTATTTTCTATATATATTAATGTCATTTTTTTATTTAAAAACCATGTATAAAATCAAATTATTATTGATATATAGGAATACTTGCTCGATGATGATGATGATAATGATTTTTCTCATAATCTTAATATACCTCGTACACGTCATGGACTTGTTGTTCATCAATTACAAGCAGAGGTTTCTAGAAATCCTCTACCTCCTGGTTTAGAGAATGAAACGGCTGGAGATTATCCATTGCCAGCTCGTGATCGTTCTTTAGTACAAACATATGATAGAAGAAGATATGGAGGATGGAATAGAGGACCACTTCCTTTAGATGGAGAGGTTTTCAACTTTTGGGGTAATCGCTATATGATTGCTCCATCCACTATTACTAATGCTGGTCGTGGTCTCTTTATTGTAGAGGATTTGTATGTGCCTCCGAACTCTGAAGTCACTCTTATGTCATTTTGTGGTCCTATATATGGATGGGGAGATTGGCATCGACTTTCACGTTATGTTCAAAGCATGAGTACTTATGGAATATGCTTGAACGCAGCATCTCTTACTAGTAGAAGGATTTTACATGCAGAAAATGAAAGATTATATATTGATGGAAGACCTTACACACATGGAAATATAGCAGGTTTAATAAATAGTAGTCGAGGGTTACATAATAGTTCAAGGACTAATTGCACATTTGAGGAGCGTGAAAATAGTCATGAATCACCATACATGAGTAGAGATGTATCAAGATACATAGTTGTCAATGCTATTACTACATTACATGCTGGTGATGAACTATTAGTGAATTATGGATGGCGTAGACCTCCAAGAGCACCTTTTAGCTAGAGAGAATAAAAATTTTCTATCCATATTTAATAAGTTATATACTTAATTTTATATTTGAAGTTTAATTTTTATTCATTTATGGAATACTAATGAGTTTTATTTATATGTGTAGATTCCAACGTATGATGTTGATGATATTCGTCCACAACATTCACAATTACCAATAAGACCTCATTTATCAGAAGCTTCCATGAGGAGGCTACGCAAAACTAATCATGTGCAATATGCAAAGTTGAAAGATCTATATTCAAAAGATGATAAAGTACAAGATTTGTGTGACAATGATGAAGATGATGGCATGGCAGATTTTATTGAAAATTGGTATCAAAATGACAGTGAGAGCATGGATATTTCTAAAAATGAGAAATATCTTCGAGAGGAATGTCTAAAGCATGTATATGAAGGAAGTCGTTTGACACGACTAAGTGCAAGATTACTTATTCTCAACCTTCAAAATCGTTTTGGATGGAGTAATGTATCTGTTTCGACACTATTAAGGTATAATTTTCAATTTTCTATCTACTTATATATATGCGCATCTTTTAAAACTATTAATGCATCTTTCAAAATATTCGTAAAAAATTTGATTGTTTGGATGGCAGGATACGATTGTTTGTTTTGGAGGATATGAAGTATGTACCTTCATTGAATGATTTGTCGATTCACGCATATGTTCAGTTTGAAAGTGTGAGAAGCGGATTTATAATTTGTATTCAAAGAATTTGGCACTGTTTATAGGCCATACAATGGTGACCTGGATGCATCGCATGCACAGAGGTTACTCAAGATAGAGCAATCTGATTATAATGGACTAGTGCCAGCAAGATTCCTAGGGTATGCAGTAAACCTCTTGCATGTCAATGATGAGCATTTGAACTTTAGGATACAAAGTGGAAATCATGGTGGCTTGAGAGGATCACACATATACATGCAAGAGGTTTACTGCATACCCCAGGAATCCTGCTAGTACTAGTCCCTTATAATCAGGTTGCTCTATCTTGAGTAACCTCTGTGCATGCGATTCATCCAGGTCACCATCGTATGGCCTATAAACAGTGCCAAATTCTTTGAATAGCAATTATAAACTCTCTTCTCGCACTTTCAAACTGAATATATGATAGAATCGACAAATCATTCAATGAAAGTATATACTTCATATCCTCCAAAACAAACAATCATATCCTGCCATCCAAAACAATCAAATTTTCTGGAAATATTTTGAAAGATGCACATAAGCATACACATATATAAAATTATATGCATATATATATGTATATTTATTTATTTACTTTCTTTAATATATCATTTTTTTGATAAACTTACAGGTTATTATCTGAAAAGTTTTTACCAAGTCAAAATATTCTTCCTACCTCACATGATGAAATGAAGAAGATAATCAACAATCTTGGTATGGATTATCAATGTATACATGCATGTCCTAACGATTGTATTTTATATAGAGGTGAATATGCAGACTCTTTGACATGTCCCAAATGTCAATCTCCTCGATATAAGGGTGAAGAAGGTAAAATCCCGAATAAGGTATTGAGACATTTTCCATTGGCTCCACGGATTAGACATATGTTTCAAAGCCCCGAATTATCAAAGCTTTTGACTTGGGGACATGATCACAAAAGTACTGATGGAATAATCAGAATTCCTCATGATAGTGTTGCTTTTCAGCATATTGACTCTACATGGCCTGAATTTGCACAAAATCCACAGAATCTAAAGTTAGGAGTTGCATTAGATGGGGTTAATCCATTCTCCATGAAATCCAGTAAATGGTCAACATGGCCAGTGGTAGTCATAAACTACAATCTTCCGCCATATCTTAGCATTAAAAAGGAACATTTAATGCTTTCACTTTTAATCCCAGGCAAAAGACAAGTTAAAGATATGAATGTATATCTTGCTCCTCTCATTGACGATCTTCAAGAGTTATGGAGAGGTATTAATGTCATTGATATATCAAAAAGCATCAATGAAAGACATATTACGATTCGTGGTATTGTGGCTTGGACTATTCACGATTTTCCTGGATATGGCGTTTGTTCAGGTATTGATGTAATTTTTTTATTCAACATGCATGTAAATAAATATGATTTAATCTAATTATATTTTTATCATTTTCCATGATGCAGGAATATCTACTAAGGGTTATAAAGCTTGTCCATATTGTGGTGATTGGTTGAGATCAATCTATAGCAAGAATCTCAACAAAAATATTTATCTTCGACATCGACGATTCTTGCCTGATGATCATCCATTAAGATCTAAAAGAGAAGCGATACATTTTAATGGAAAGCTTGAAACGGGCCAGTATCCAAAACCTATGACGCCTATGGATTGGTATAAAAAATGGACAGATGGACCTCTGATAGATCCAGAAGCAGAAATCTTCAGTGATGATTCAGATAATGAGTATGTGAACAAAGGTAAAGGGAAATTGGCACTCGCAGAGAACATATCAATATGGTATTCTTTGGAGTATTGGAAAGAGTTAAAACTATGTCATCTTCTTGATCCTATGCATATATTCAAAAATATTGGTTATTCACTATGGCAGCATCTTCTTGGACTAAAAGATACCACAACATCAAGGAATGATTTGAAAGATCAAAAATCCAAACCAAAGTTATGGCCAGTTTTTGATAGACATCGACAAGAAACGACTTATGCATCTGCTCCTTGGGTACTTACGACAAAAGAGATACAGACTATCAACAATAGAATTCAATTGATCAAGACTCCTACAGGATATGGAGCATCGTTTCAAAACATGTTTACTATGGATGATAAGAGCTTATCTGGATTAAAGACCCATGACTGGCATAACTTTTTGAAACATATTTTACCTTTGGTTATCGATGGATGTACAACGAAAGGAGTACGAGATGTCATCTATCGTCTCGGATCACTTATAAGGTAATTATGATACTTTTATATTTAATATGTTTGAATATTGGATATCTTTTATTTTTTAATTAACTTCTTTACAATTGTTTTTATGATTTGTATAGGTGGATTACATCCAAAGAGATCGATAAAAATTCGATCCCACAAAAAAAACGTGAATGCAAAGAGCTACTATGTTTGATGGAAAAAGAACTTCCTACTTCATTTTTTGATATTCAAGTTCATTTACTAGTCCATCTTGTAGATGAGATAGAGATTGCCGGTGTTGTCAACACTCGATGGATGTTTTGGGTCGAGCGATTTATGGGAATACTAAAAGGTTATGTGCGACAAAGAGCAAAACCAGAAGGATCCATGGCAAAGGGTTGGATGCTTGAAGAGTGCATGTACTACGTTAGTGAGTACCTTGAAAGAGTTCATGAAGAAGCTCCACGTGCATGGACCAACAAGTCTTCTTCAAAAATAACCGATGAGGTATTATCAGGTAAGGGGGTTCCATTCTTATTTACATTTCAAGAAAAAAATGATGTTTCTACTTTTGTAGCATATAATAGCGAATGCATGCAAGCATTCGTTAGCGAGTACGAGGAACTTCAAAGTCTCCAAAGTAAAAGGCGAAAAAACAAAAGATCTAGACGTAATCTCGATAATAATGAGATTACAGATATACCTTCTTTCACGGATTGGCTATATAGTCGTTTGCAACGCGCCAACGCAAATAATGAAGAAATCTCAGATGAGCAAAGAGAGTTAATGATAGGTTGTGAACAAAAGGTAATTTTATTAAAATATATATTTTATTTTTTTCATATATGTATGTTAGTTTCTATTTACTAATTCAATTTATTTTGCAGGCTCGAATGTTCACTAATATGTGGGCTTTTGGACAGCATATTAGAATCAAATCCATTGATTCTTTACGTAAAACAGAGGATTCTAGTATTGTTGCTTGTTTCAAGCAACTATCACGTGCTAGCTCAAAAGACACGAACCTTATAGATAGCGAACATGGTTACGTAGGAACTATTGTTGGTATCTACGAAATTTCATTTCGTACATTCAAACAAGTAGAAAAAAGTTTATATATTTTTTTTAGAGTTAGTTTTTTTTAAGCACCTAATAATGGGACGTTTTTGTTGTTATATATTGTGATAGGTCATTTTGAAGGTTGACTGGTATCGAGCGGAGTATAAAGGTAGTAATTCTACAATAAGAAAGGTATTATCTGGGTTTTGGGCAATTGATTCTTCCAAGGTAATGCGATCTACTAAAGAACCATATATTCTTCCTAGGCATATTGAACAAGCATTTTTTTATAAAAACCCAGATGCTCATCCTTGGTGGCAAGTCATTCATGTGCAACCTAGAGGTAGGTCATTGTTTGAACAGTTTATTGTTAGAGAGATTGAAGAAAGTCCTCTTGATGATTCAGCATCAGATACTGATACATCAATATCTGGAATAGAAATTAGACTCATTATACGTGATAATGATACTAATCTTTTTGATGAAGAGGATAATTCTCTACATGCTGATTCTACTGATGAGGAAGAGGAATTACTAGAAATAGATATTAATCCACCAATAGATGATGTGATTCATGAGAACATAGATTTAACAATAGAAGAAATAAATGAAATCAATAAGGATAATGAAGATGAGACTATATTGATGTCTTACCAAAATGATGGCAATAATGAAAACATATGAGCAGATTAGATAGTAACTTGAAGCTTCTGAATGGATATATATAATAGGTTTTTTTTATTAACTTGAATAATGATGAATCCTACTAGAGAGATGAAATCATGTTCTTCTAAGTTAGAACATGAAGCTCGGGGGTATGCCTAATTATTTTATATATAGCTTTATCTTCGAGGAGTAAATTTTTATCATGTATGTATGCATATGTGTGTGTATTCATGTGTATTATATGTATACATATATTAGTATGCATATATATGTATTTCATGTATATGTATGTGTTTGCATGTGTGTGATATATGTATACATGTATTCATGTACGTAATATATGCAAGTGTTTATAATTGTGTACATGTATATATGTATATGTGTCTATGTGTAAATATGTATGCATGTATATATATGTTTATGTGTGCATGTAGGCATGTACATGTATGTGTAAATATGTACATGTAAATATGTTAGTATGTATATATATATTTATGTGTGCATTTAGGCATGTATGTGTGAAGCATAATATATCTACTCCATTTTATATTTATGTATCCTATCTACATGATGTGTATATATCTTTACATATATTATGAATCATGATCCTCGTTGATTCGAGTAGCTATATATAGAGGCATAAGGTTGGGAGGAGAGACATCTCTCTAGTAGGACGTCGGAGGTGTATATATACTTCAAACATATGGCTAAAAGGTTGAATTAGAGTTTTTAAATTAGAGATTTCAAAACCCTAATATCGAGATTAGTGCTCTCTGTCTCTCTCATAGTGGTTAGCAACGGGATGGCAACGTCGTAGGCAACGGGTTGCTAACGCGTTAGCAACGGGTTCAAGTTGCGAACCCCAAGTTGCGATAAAGTTGCGTACAAATCAATTTTTATTTTAGATTTTTTTATATGTATATGTGTGTGTATATATATATATATATATATATATATATATATATATATATATATATATATATATATATATATATATATATATATATATATATATATATATATATATATATATATAGATACATAGATACATACATACATATATACACACACACATACATACATACATGGATTATATTATATTACATACATAGCAGTAAATATATACTACATACATACGTGTAATGTAATACACACATTTTTATGTATATATACACATAGTATATACATATTACATTTATACACAACACATAGATGTATACATACATGATACACATGCATACATACATACTTCAAAAATAGAAACATGTATATTAGATACATATATAAGTTAATATACATGCCTTTCAGTAAACATAGAGTAATAGATTTTAGGAATGACATCATACATACATAGATGCATATATAGATACATACATACGTACATACATACATAGCTCTCTCTCTCTCTCTCTCTCTCTCTCTCTCTCTCTCTCTCTCTCTCTCTCTCTCTCTCTCTCTCTCTCTCTCTCTCTCTCTCTCATATACATACATACCGTGCATTGTCGCGACGATGAGCCATAAGTGTCCGCATCTCTTTTAAACACCACTTAAGGGACCATCCTGTCCCAAACTCTGTCTCAAGTGAACTAAGCACGTAGTTTTTATCCCTCTCATCATGCTCACTACAAAAATAAAAAACATAATGTAAATAAAACATAAGATATACATTTCAATTTATATGTAAAACTTTTACTTACTTCCATGGTAAGTGGATAAAGCGCAGGTAAGAGTCGCATAGTGCCCGCATTCTTCTCTTGAACTCCAATCCATTCCCTATGTACACAATGTTCCCCTCCGGCTCTATGTCGCACTCTAGTCCTAAGGTGCCTATGCATGTCCTCATAGGCAACTCTGCTCTGCTATCACGTGCTGGAGGTGGTATAGGTGTCCTAAAAATAGATAGATAGAAATAAATAAAAATATGTGCTATAATATCATTAAAAAAAATTATGAAAAAAAACATACCTATGAGCAGATAGCTCTCTTCCTGCATGTGGATCCGCAAAAGAGCCCTCGTCTGATTGCATAAGCATCTGGATCGTATAATCCAGCTCCTCATCGGACATGTCTGCGTAGTCCCGCATTATGGCCCCTAGAGTATCTGACGGAACTCTTGCTCTCGTAAGACTTTTTATGAGAGTGAGTTTCGCCTTTCTCTCTTTACTGGGATCCATAATACCTAACATATAAAACAAAATGGTTAGAAATCAATATATATATACGTGTATGTGTGTGTATGCATGTGTATGTGTGTGCATGCATGTGTATGTGTGTGTATGCATCTGTGTGTATGTGTGTAGGTATATGTGTGTGTTGTCTATGTGTATGTGTGTGTGTCTATGAGTGTGTATGTGTTTATGTATATGTATGTATCTACGTGTGTGTATGTATCTATGTGTGTATGTGTATGCATGTATGTATGCATGTGTGTGTATGCATATGTATGTGTGTGTATGCATCATTATGTGTGTCTATGTATGCATTTGTACGTGTGTATGCATCATTGCATGTGCATGTGTCTATGTGTGTATGTGTGTGTATATGTGTGTGTGTCTATGTGTATGTGTGTGTGTTTATGAGTGTGTATGTGTTTATGTGTATGTATGTATCTATGTGTGTCTATGTGTCTAAGTGTGTATGTGTATGCATGTATGTATGCATATGTATGTGTATGCATATGTATGTGTGTGTATGCATTATTATGTGTGTCTATGTATGCATGTATATGTGTGTATGCATCATTACGTGTGTATGTATCTATGTGTGTATGTGTGTGTGTATATGTGTTTGTATGTGTGTATGCATGTGTGTGTGTATGCATGTGTATGTGTATATGTGTATATGTGTGTGTATATGTGTGTATGCATGTGTGTGTGTATATGTGTGTATATGTTTGTATGCATGTGTGTGTATGCATATGTATGTGTGTGTATGCATTATTATGTGTGTCTATGTATGCATGTGTATGTGTGTATGCATCATTACGTGTGCATGTGTCTATGTGTGTATGTGTGTGTATATGTGTGTGTGTCTATGTGTATGTGTGTGTGTCTATGAGTGTGTATGTATGTATCTATGTGTGTGTATGTGTATGCATGTATGTATGCATATGTGTGTGTATGCATATGTATGTGTGTGTATGCATAATTATGTGTGTATGTGTCTATGTGTGTGTGTATACATTATGACAGTGTATGTAAGCATGTGCATTATGTATGCATATAAGTATGTATGTATGCATATGCATATGCATTATGTATGCATATGCATATGTATGCATATGCATATGCATTATGTATGCATATGCATATGCATTATGTATGCATATGCATATGCATTATGTATGCATATGCATTATGTATGCATATGCATATGCATTATGTATGCATATGCATATGCATTATGTATGCATATGCATATGCATGTGTATGCATATGCATGTAAGTATGTATGTATGCATATGTGTGTGTATGCATATGCATGTAAGTATGTATGTATGCATATGCATATGCAATATGTATGCATGTATGTATATGTGTGTGAATGTGTGTGTGAATGTGTGTGTGAATGTGTGTGTACATGTGTCTGTATGTGTGTATGCATGTGTATGTGTGTGTATGCATCATTATGTGTGTATGTGTGTGTACATGTGTCTGTATGTGTGTATGCATGTGTATGTGTTTGTATGCATCATTATGTGTGTATGTGTGTGTATGTGTGTGTGTCTATGTGTATGTGTGTGTATCTATGAGTATGTATGTGTTCATGTGTGTGTATGTGTCTATGTGTGTATGTATCTGTGTGTGTGTATGTATCTATGCATGTGCATTATGTATGCATGTAAGTATGTATGTACATTATATGCATATGCATATGCATTATGTATGCAAATGTATGCATGTATGTGTTTATGTGTGTATGTCTCTCTATGTGTGTGTATGCATATATGTGTGTGTATGTGTGTGTATATGTGTCTATATGTGTGTATGCATGTGTATGTGTGTGTATGCATGTGTATGTGTGTATGTGTCTATGTGTGTGTATATACTATATGTGTGTGTGTCTATGTGTATGTGTGTGTACCTATGAGTGTGTATGTGTTTATGTGTGTATGTGTCTATGTGTGTGTATGTGTTTATGTGTGTATGTGTATGCATGTATGTGTATGTGTGTGTATGTCTCTCTATGTGTGTGTGTATGCATATGTGTGTGTGTATATGTGTGTCTATGTGTGTATGCATGTGTATGTGTGTGGATGCATCATTATGTGTGTATGTGTCTGTGAGTGTATATGTGTGTGTATGTGTGTGAGCGTCTATGTGTGTGTATGTGTGTGCGCGTCTATGTGTATGTGTGTCTGTGTGTGTATGTGTGTGTATCTATGAGTATGTATGTGTTCATGTGTGTGTATGTGTCTATGTGTGTATGTATCTGTGTGTGTGTATGTATCTATGCATGTGCATTATGTATGCATATAAGTATGTATGTACATTATATGCATATGCATATGCATTATGTATGCAAATGTATGCATGTATGTGTTTATGTGTGTATGTCTCTCTATGTGTGTGTATGCATATATGTGTGTGTATGTGTGTGTATATGTGTCTGTATGTGTGTATGCATGTGTATGTGTGTGTATGCATGTGTATGTGTGTATGTGTCTATGTGTGCATGTGTGTGTATATACTATATGTGTGTGTGTCTATGTGTATGTGTGTGTACCTATGAGTGTGTATGTGTTTATGTGTGTATGTGTCTATGTGTGTGTATGTGTTTATGTGTGTATGTGTATGCATGTATGTGTATGTGTGTGTATGTCTCTCTATGTGTGTGTGTATGCATATGTGTGTGTGTGTATATGTGTGTCTATGTGTGTATGCATGTGTATGTGTGTGGATGCATCATTATGTGTGTATGTGTCTGTGAGTGTATATGTGTGTGTATGTGTGTGAGCGTCTATGTGTGTGTATGTGTGTGCGCGTCTTGTGTATGTGTGTCTATGTGTGTATTTGTGTGTATGTGTGTGTGTGTCTATGCGTGTATATGTGTGTGTGTGAGTGTGTGTGTGCGCATACCTTGTGTATGTCTCGCTTCTCTCTCTCCCTCTCGCGCGCTGTATGTCTCTCTCTCTCTCGGTCTGTATTCTTCCTCGCGTTCAAGGCCCGGCACAAATGTGCCGGGAGAATTGAATTTTTTTTTCTACATTCCAGAGCGTCGCATATGCGACGCTCTGCAGTTTGCCATCGTCGTTAAGTGCGTCGCTAACCTGCGACGCTACTAGCGACGCTTCTGGTTTAGCGTCGCTTATGCGATGCTATCGTCGCTTATGCGACGATGCTCGGCCAAAAAAAAAATCCGAAATTTTTACCGTCACTTATGCGACGGTTTCGTCGCATAAGCGATGGTTTTCGTTTTTTTCCCGATTCGGGGGCGTCCCTACGCCCCCCTTTTTCTTGTAGTGTGTTGTGCACAGGCGGTCAGCCTATGGAGACTTGAAAGAGCTCCAGCTCTATGAATGCACACTTGTTGATACCTCCTTAAGTGGAGAGCCATGTATTGAAACCTATTCTTTGTGTCACTATCTGTTAAACATCGATTGCCTTTCTTCAACATTGCTCTGTTAGCTCCATCAATGTCTCTGCCCAAAAAAAAGAACCTCTGTTCGAATACTTCTCGCCGTCTCCCGAAGTGCTCTTTACAACAATTTGATTTTTAAACGCCTGCAATGGAAGAACTAAAAAAAAACATTCCTGAACAATTCAGAGAAAACCTTTACTTATCTCCTTTTCATTCCACCTCTGTCCTGTATCTGCTCTCTCTCACAAGGTCGTCAATTGTGGAAATCTCGTAACACTTCCGCTATTCTCCCTTTCCGATCTCAGAGCAATCGACAGACATTCACCTTTTCTGTGCATCCAGTTGGATATAATAATACCTTCTCCTTCAAACTCTGTGTATCACTTCGAGATCATGCCTCCCAATGAACTCCAAGAGAGCACATCAAAAGTGCTTATCATCTTTCTGAATAGCGCTAGCTTTCTTCTCCTCCGCCTGTGTTCATTTCTGATACCCCTATGAATTTAGAACTGCCGATTCATATTCTTCCTCCCCCTTCTCACCGCGTGTTCTCTTTTTTTGTTCGTGGCCCTTGTACGTTCATGCATACCCTTTTGCATGATTGCCACCATCGCAAGCTCACTATCGATGACAACCTTCCTTTGGCCAACCGTGTGGCTCTTTTTATTTGCATAGTTAATAGTTTGCATATATTTATCAATAAAAACATGAAGCCTTTTACATGAGAAAGTGATATACGAAAAAGTGATATTCTTGGAAGTATCATGACTGCGAGCTGCTCTGACCTTGCATATGAACAACTTTGTTCATACTTTTCATTTGCACAATCAAAATTCCACTCCTAATCGGAGATCTTTCCTGGACTTAGTCAATCCCGAAAAATCCAAACAGATAAATGAGAGATGCTATTACATCAATCAATGCCACCATATCTGAAAGGCTCAGCACATATAAAGGAGTAGAAGTAAAAATGATGCGTTTAACTTCTCATATACATTTCTATCAAACTATTGCCTGCCAAATGCTTCTTCATCAAGTTGAGGAGAGAGAATTCTCTCCGACACCTTCATCAAGTTGAGGAGAGAGAATTCTCTCCGACACCGCTAAGTAAGTACTCTTCAAGTTCCTATTCTAGTTCTTGTCTTGCTCCTTGTTCTAGTCTAGTTCTTGGACATCCTATCTTGTCCCCTTGTAATCTCGTAGCACAAGATCCTATCGAGTTCTTTTGTGTATCCAGTTCATCTCCTAGAAGGGAGTTCTTGTAATCCAGATATCTTGTCTCATACTTATGATCCCAGGTTGTGGGATCTCTTGCATCATCTCTAGTCCATTTTTCCATACCTATTGGTCCCGGGTTGTGGGAGGTCTTGTATCGATTACATCTTCTTGTATTATTTTCCCTACATGGGTGTTCTTGTAATCATAAGTGTATTTCAAAAATCTTGTCTACTGTAGTCAGAGAGCACAATCTAGTGCTCCCATGACATTTTGGCAAGACTATCTTCTATCCAAGACTAGGCATCATGGAGAACGCTTATGAACAGATCGTAGCATCACTTCAGAGTCTCCAACAACAAGTCGAAGACCTAAGTCATCGATAAACACAAGTCGAGATGGGATATTCAATGCATGTAGGTGCACTCCTCCAAGAATTACAAGAATGATTCGGGAGTCTTCAAGAAAATCAAGGGAGTATTCAAGTGAATCAACGGCCTAGTACATCATTTATGAGGGAACCCAAGATTTGCATGCCAGAAAAGTTCGATGGGGATCGCACAAAGTTTTGTGGATTTCTTCAGCAAGTTAAATTATACATCCGTATGCAGCCTCATAGATACCCTGACAAGGCATCCAAGGTCGGTTTTATTGGAACCTTGCTCTGTGGCCAAGCATTATCATGGTTTGAACCAATCTTGGAGAAGAACATGGGAGTACTTCAGGACTATGAGGGATTTCTTCGAAAACTCTCCGTCACATTTGGCGATGCAGATACAAGTCGAGTAGCAGAAACAAAACTTCGGAAGTTACGTCAAGGTAACCGCCCTACCTCTACCTATGCATCTGAATTCATGCAGTTGATATGTGATCTCACTTGGCATGAAGATTATTTCATAAGCCAATTCAGATGGGGTTTAATAGATGATGTGAAGGATCTTTTGCTCACGATGCCAGAGGTTAAAACATTGAATGAATATATCATGCAAGCTATTCAATGGGATAACAGACTTTTCGAAAGGAAACCAGAAAAACAAGTAGAAGGCAGACCTCACTAGTGGAAACCTTTCCAACCCACTACGAAAGATGAGTCCATGCCTGAACCTATGCAAATAGATGTAACTAGGTTTCAGCCTCTAACACTAGAAGAGAAACAGAGAAGGAGAGTTAATAAGTTATGTCTCTACTATGGAAACCCTGGACATATTGCAATGAATTATCCGAACAAGAGAAAAAACTCCAGAGTCGCAGCCACCCTTATAGAGCAGGGAAACGAGGAAGTCCAATTGTAAAAGATACCCTGCAGCCGGACCATGATATAAGAAAGGGTCTCATAATTCCAACTACACCCATAGAAACATGTCTTGCACCTGTCAAGTTAATCATGCCTAAGAAGACCCTTTTCCTTACAGTGCTAGTAGATTGAGGATCCTCCTTATGTTTCATCGATGAAGGATTGGTTAAGAAACATGCAATTCCTATACTTCGGAAGAACAAACCAGTAGTAGCTGAAGTAGTACATGGACGACCTCTAGCATCTAGGAATATAACCATGGAAACCACACCATTAAGAGTACACCTTGGTGACCATGAATCTCACATATGTTTCAATGTAATATCAAGTCGTGTACATCTTGTTCTTATTGGAATGCCTTGGTTAAAGAAGCATAATCCAGACATTAATTGGGAAAAGAATAAAATCACCCATCGAGATATCCAGAAGAACCCAACATATGTTGTCTTGAACCTTCTTGTTCGCAACCTTGGTGTCTCGAACCCTTGTTCTCAACCTCAGTCTTGAACCTTGTTCTCACCCATGTTTGGTATCTTGAACACTCAATCAAGTGCCACCCAAGGATTACCAAGGAATTCACACTTGTAACCTAGCTCATTGGAAAGTTTGTTCTGGGAGCTTTCCAACGCTATATTACACGCCTCAATCCGACCTACAGATTGAGAGATACACGATGCTTTGTTGGGTCCATCCTTGAAACCTACACGCGCGCCTTCCACAATTCCTACCCTTTCACATAGAGGATGCCCAAGCGCCTTTTTTAGAGGCCATTGGATCATTCCACCTTGCGCAAGCCTTCTTCCTAGGCTCTGATACCAATGTAAGGAATTGAACTCACAACCTCTTGGTTAGGAATTTGATGGGCTAACCACTGGCCCCAAAAGCCATGGTTGAGGATTACTTCTGAATCCTCTCTCTTAGAGCGTAGTTCAACCATCTCCTACTAGGATTATGTTACAAGGAACCTACATATATGATCTATACTATCGCAAGAATCCAAGAAAGATGATCTACTACAACTACCCAATCAGTACGAAGGCTTTGAAGATGTTTTTGAAAAGAAGAATGCAGATATCCTCCCAGAGCATAGACCTTATGATTGCCCCATAGATCTTCAAGAAGGAGCACAGCCACCCCTTCGACCAATCTACAGACTATCCCCAGAGGAACTTAGAGAACTACGCAAGAACATTGATGAGAATCTAGCAAAGGGGTTTATCAAACACTCAAAGTCTCTAGCAGGAGCCCCTATTCTATTTGTAAAGAAGAAGGATGGGACTCTCGGGATGTGTGTAGACTATCGTGGATTGAACAAAGTCACTATAAAAAACAAATACCCTCTACCTCTCATATCAGAGCTCTTGGAACGCCTTGGAAAAGCAAAATTCTTCACGAAAACTGATCTTCGAGGAGCTTACAACCTTGTCAGGATCAAAGAAGGAGACGAATGGAAGACAACATTTGGAACAAGGTATGGGCATTTTGAATATGTAGTTATGCCATTCGGTCTTACAAATGCTCGAGCTATCTTCCCACATATGATGAATGATATCTTTTGAGAATATTTAGATGATTTTGTTGTAATATACCTTGATGATATCTTGATATTCTCCAAAAATCTAGAGGATCATGAAGGTCATGTAAAGATAGTCCTAGAGAAACTAAGAGAAAAAGGATTATATGCAAAATTGGAGAAGTGCTCTTTGCATAAGACATAAGTGGAATTTTTAGGATACATTGTATCAGATAAAGGAACTTTTATGGACCCTAAGAAGATTCAGACAATCCTTGATTGGCAATCACCTTCATGTGATCGCGATGTACAATGTTTTGTAGGGTTTGTCAACTTCTATAGGATATTCATCAAAGATTACTCCAAGATAGTGACACCTCTTACCAAGCTTACAGGGAACTCCAAATTCTCATGGACCGAAGAAGTAGAAAAAGCATTTCAGACCTTGAAATTAGCATTCACTACTGCTCCAATTCTAGTTCATCCTGTTTCTACTAAGCCCTTCTTCCTAGAGACAGATGCATTAGACTTTGTCCTAGGGGCCATTCTCTCACAATATGGAGATGATGGACACCTACATCAAGTTGCATATAATTCAAGGAAGTTTTCTCTTCCACAAATTAATTATGAAATTCATGATAAAGAACTCTTTGCCATAGTGGATGCATTTGATACTTGGCGTCACCATCTAGGAGCAGCTCATAAAGTTATCGTGTATACAGATCACAAGAACCTAGAGTATTTTATGACAACCCGCATCCTCAACAGAAGGAAATCTCGATGGAGTAACTTTTTATCCAGGTTCCACTTTGTCATCACATATCGTCCAGGACGACAACAGTGTAAGTCAGATGCCTTGTCAAGAAGATGTTACCTTGCATCAAAGAAGGGTGAAGAGGCCTTCGATCAACAAGAGAGTGTATTACTCAAGCCTGAGCATCTCTAGTTAATTAGCAGCTATCTCTTCAACCCATCCTGAAGATTCAGCTTTAAATCATTTGATTCGTGAGAATCTACCACAAGATGAATTATTTTGTAATGTTAACCAAAAAAACTCAAAAAGGCAAAGTCCAAGAAGTAAATGAATTCGAGGAAAAGGATGGGTTACTATTCTATCCAAACCTATTGTATGTCCCTCCAGGAAAGCCCATGATCCAAGTACTTCAACAACATCATGAAAACCTTGTAGCAGGACATTTTAGAGTAAATAAAACCATAGAACTCATATCCAGGGATTTTTTGTGGCCTCAAATGTAGAAGGAAGTCAAAGAATATATCCGAACCGGTGACACTTGCAATAGATCTAAGGTCCCACGGCATAAGCCTCATGGCCTCTTGCAAACTTTACCTATTCCAGAAAGGCCATGGGCTTCATTATCTATGGATTTCATCACAGATCTACCAAATTGAGATAAGTATGATGCCATTCTTGTTATTGTGGATACATTCACAAAGATGGCACACTTCATTCCAACTACAAAGGCAATCACAGGTGCAACCACTGCTAGACTCTTTTCTCAGATACATCTTTAGGCTTCATGGATTGCCTCATGATATTGTCAGTGATCGAGGTCAAGAGGTCATATCTAGCCTTTGGAACAGTCTTTGCAAGCTCCTTGGTGTTCAAGTTAAACTATCTACAACAAATCATCCACAGACTGATGGACAAACAGAACGGGTGAATCAAGTCCTAGAGCAATATCTCCGTTGCACTAGCAACTATCACCAAAATGATTGGTTTGAGTTGTTACCCTTTGCAGAGTTTGCCTATAACAATAGTGTTTATGCATCTATTAAGCGAACTCCCTTCTTTGCAAAGTATGGACAACATCCAAGGATGGATATACAACTCTCAAATCATGTCAAGAACCTAGTTGCCAGAGACAAGGCCCAATACCTAATGGATATTCACAAAGAACTGAAGGAAGAGATGCATAAAGCTCAACAACAATATAACTACTATGTAGATCAACATCGTGTCCAGAATCCATCGTATCAAATTGGGGATAAAGTATGGTTACTCCGAAACGATTTACAAACTACAAGGCCTTGTACAAAGTTAGATCATCAAAGGTTCGGTCCATTTATCATCTTGGCCAAGATTAATCCAGTCACCTTCAAGCGCCAGTTACTGAGTACCATGAGAATACATCCAGTTTTCCATGTATCCATGTTGGAACCAAACCAAATTTCACCATTGAGGGCGGAGAGACCTAGTCCTTCACCACCTATTGAGATTGATGATCATGAAGAATTTGAAGTCGAGCATGTCCTAGATTCCAGAATATCCCGAGGAAGATTTGAATACCTTTTCCGTTGGAAAGGGTATGACATCAATGATCGTACTTGGGAACCTGCAAAAAACCTTCAAAGAGCACCAATCAAGGTTCGAGAATTCCATAAGAAAAATCCAATGAAGCCGAGACCAGAGAACATGACCGCTCCTTGTGGAACTCGTCGCTTGAGGGGGAGGTAATGTCATGGACAAAGGAAACCATCTTGAATCTCGAATTCCATGTAAATCCTATATCTCATGATTGGTTTAGAATTTGAGAAAACTAATGCTTCCATTGCGTCCAGAACGTGCCAAAACCCTAAGATCGACTGTCTTCTTGCTTGACTCTGATATCCAAAGACCATGCTTCAAGTCAATGACATCATGATGACATCATTAAGTCGCAACCGCCTTTGTGAACCGCCCTTGGAAACCTATATAAAGAGGGGTTGGCCAAATTCATAATCAGTCTTGCCAATACCGGTATTGGGAGCTCAAGGAGTCCTGACCGCCAAGTAAGTACTCTTCAAGTTCCAGTTCTAGTTCTTGTCTTGTTCCTTGTTCTAGTCTAGTTCTTGGACATCCTATCTTATCCCCTTGTAATCTCGTAGTACGAGATCCTATCGAGTTCTTTTGTGTATCCACTTCATCTCCCAGAAGGGAGTTCTTGTAATCCAGATATCTTGTCTCATACTTACGATCCCGGGTTGTGGGATCTCCTGTATCATCTCTAGTCTAGTTTTCCATACCTATTGTTCCCGTGTTGTGGGAGGTCTTGTATTAGTTACATCTTCTTGTATTATTTTCCCTATGTGGGTGTTCTTGTAATCATAAGTGTATTTCGGAAATCTTGTCTACACAATCTAGTGCTCCCTTGACAACAGGCACCTGGGAATTGTTACCATTGTGGAAAGTATGGCCACTTTGAGAAAGATTGTTATTATAAGTAGAATAGTCAAAGAGGGAGAGGTAGAAGCCATTATGCGGCACATGGAAATTTTGCTGCAAAAAGTTCATATAGAGACTATGGCAGAGATAATATGTTTGCGATGGAGCATGTGCTAAATAGTATGTCAAAGCCTGGAAACGATATGAATTGATACATAGACTCTCGTTGCACAAATTATATAACGAGCATTGGAAATTGGTTTGAGACAAAAGAAGCTTTCAAGACTAAAGAGTATGTGGCAACTGGTGAGGATACCTTACACGTGATTAACGATGTTGGGAATGTACCGCTAGTACAAAGAAATGGTATTCGAAACATATTAAGTGATGTCTTACATGTGTCTAGCATTACAAAGAACTTAGTTTCGGTTGGTCAGGTAGAGGATCAAGACATGGAAGTTATTTTCAATAAACATGGTTGTTTTATACATGATTTCAAGTATGGAGGAAGAGAAAAATTACTTGATCACAGAAAGAGGATGGATAGATTTTTCACGTTTGACATAGGTACACCTCTTTATGAGAACATGTATGCCAAGAATAGTGAATAGTCAGATGTGGCTGAATTATGGCATAAATGAAGTGGTCATATCAATTTGAGAAAATTGAAGTCCATGGAAAAGCAAATGTTAGTGCGTGGATTACCAAGATTTGGTCATTTAAACTTTGAAAGGATTTGTGAAGCATCGGCATTTGGAAAACATCAACGTATGAAGTTTCCAAGAAGAGAAATGCACAGGAGGAGACCATTAGAGCTAATACATAGTGATATGGTTGGACCTATTAGAACAAAATCAATTGTTGGCTCTCTATATTTTTTGATATCTGTTGACGATTATAGCCGATATACATGGATTTATTTCCTGAAGCATAAGAGTGAAGTCTTTGAGTGCTTTATGAGATTTAAAAATATGGCTGAAAAGCACTTGGGAATGTAGATAAAATGCCTACGATCAGATTCATGGAGAGAATATATCTCAAGAGAATTCGATCAATACCTAAGTGATCATGGAATCAGAAGACAATTGTCTTGTAGATACACACCATATCACGGGAGCACTAGATTGTGCTCTCTGACTACAATAGACAAGATATTTGAAATATACTTCTGATTACAAGAATACCCACGTAGGGAAAATAGCACAGGAATATGTCGCTGATACAAGAAGACCCACAACCCGGGACCATAGGTGTAGATAACTCAGCTAGAGATGATACAGGAGATCTCACAACCCGGGATCGTAAGTATGGAACAAGATCCCTGGATTACAAGAACTCCCCTCTAGGAGATGGACTAGATACAAGAAAGAACTCGACAAGAACTCGTACTATGAGATTACAAGAGGACAAGACTAGATGTCCAGGATACAAGACTAGACAGGATAGGAACAAGCAACAAGACAAGAACAGGAATCGGAACTTGAAGAGTACTTACTTGGTGGTCAGGACTCCTTGAGCTCCCAAGACTCGTATTGGCAAGACTGATTATGAATGTGGCCAACCCCTCCTTATAGAGGTTTTCAAGGGAGGTTCATGAAAGCAGGTTACGAAATAATGATGTCATCGATGATATCATCAATTCGAAACATGAGCTCTAGATATCCAAATCAAGCAAGTAGACAATCAATCTTAGGGTTTTGGCACCTTCCGGACGCAATCAAATTATTGGTTTCTACTAATTATGAACCAATCATGAGATACAAGGTTCACATGGAATCTAAGATTCAGGATGGTTTCCTTAGTCCGTGACATCATCTCCCCCTCAAGCGATGAGTTCCACGAGGAGCGGTCATGTTATCTGGTCTCGGCTTCGTTGGATTTCTCTTATGGAATTCTCGAACGTTGATTGGTGCTCTTTGAAGGTTTTCTATAGGTTCCCAAGTATGATCACTAATGTCATACCCTTTCCAATGAATAAGGTATTCCAATCTTCCTCGGGATATTTTGGAATCTAGGACATGCTCGAATTCAAATTCTTCATGATCATCAATCTCGATAGGTGGTGAAGGACTAGGTCTCTCCCCCCTCAAAGGTGAAATTTGATATGGTTCCAACATGGATCATGGAAAACTGGATGTATTCTTATAGTACTAGTAGCTGGAGCTTGAAGGAGACTGGACTAATCTGGGCCAAGATGGTAAATGGACCAAATCTTTCATCATCTAACTTTGCACAAGGTCTTGATGCTTGCAAATTGTTTCTGAGTAACCATACTTTATCCTCAATTTGATACGATGGATTCTGGACACGAATGTTGATCTACATATATTGGATCTCTTCCTTGAGTTCTTTGTGAATGACCATCAGGTACTAGGTCTTTTCTCTAGCAGCTCGGTTCTTGAGATGATTTGAGAGTTGTATATCCATCCTTGGCTATTGTCCATAATTTGCAAAGAAGGGAGTCTGCTTGGTCAGAGGAGCACTAGATTGTGCTCTCTGACTTCACTGGACAAGATTTCAGAAATACACTTATGATTACAAGAACACCCACGAAGGGAAAATAATACAAGAAGACGTAGCTGATACAAGGCGTTTCACAACCCAGGACCAATAGGTATGGAAAAGTGGGCTAGAAATGATATAGGAGATCCCACAACCCGGGATCGTAAGTATGAGACAAGATGTTTGGATTAAAAGAAATCCCTTCTAGGAGATGAATTGAATACAAGAAGGAACTTGACAAGATCTCGTACTATGAGATTACAAGAGAACAAGACCAGATGTCCAAGAACTAGACTAGACAAAACTAGAACAAGAAACAAGACAAGAACTGGAACTGGAACTTGGAGAGTACTTACTTGGTGGTCACGACTCCTTGAGCTCCCACGACTCGTATTAGCGAGACTGATTATGAATGTGGCCAACCCCTCCTTTTATAGGTTTTCAAGGGTGGTTACGATTTGATGATGTCATCCATGACATCATCAACTCGAAACAAGACCTTCGGATGTCAGAATTCATGAAATAGACAAATCGATCTTGGGATTTCCGCACATTTCAGACGTAATGGAAGCATTAGTTTCTCCAAATTCTGAACCAATCATGAGATATAAGATTCACTTGGAATCTGAGGTTTAAGATGGTTTCCTTCTTTGTCCATGACATCACCTCCCCCTCAAGCCACGAGTTCCACGAGGAGTGGTTATTTAACTCTGAGATCTTCTAGAACTTGAATCTTCATAATACTTGGTCTTTGTAGAGTTCTTGATATATGGTACTGGAACATAATGATGATGGATATCCATAATGAAACTGGAAAGGGTTTGTAGTATATCTAGGTGCAGAATCAAGGCCATTATTCTTATGATGGGTAGTACTCCTCTTTTGATTTTGATTATGATACTTCTGATGTGGGATGGTGATTGTAGAAGTCCTAATTCCAACTTGCTTCTTCTTCTTAGAACATTTGAATACCATATGATCATGATCTCGACAATAAAAACATAATCCATGGTCTTTTCGATATTTTCTTTCCTTTTGTATAAGTCGCTTGACACTAATGTTATCCAACTTCATGGGCTCTGCTTGAGATTCTTCCAATATATGTTTTTGAGGAACTGAGGTAAATTTGTATTCTCGATCATGAACATAAATCTTCTTCTCTTGCTTTCTCTCAAACAACCTATTATCACACTCAATTGCTTGATTCATGAATTCATTCCAATTATTTACCTTGGGCATGGTTAAAATGAGACCTTGAAATCATCACGTAAGGTCCATCAAAATTGGTTGATAAAATAATCCTCGTGCCATGTGAGATCACAAATGATTTGTCTGAATTCTGATGCATAGGTAGATGCAGGCCTATTTCCTTGATGTAGCTTTCTTAGCTTTATTTCAGCAACACGTGAACAATTGGTATCTCCAAATGAAGATGTGAACTCTCGAATAAAGGCCTTGAAATCATGTAAAATATCCATATCCTTCTCAAGGATACGTGCAAACCATGAAAGAGCAGGACCACATAATAGAGTTCGTATGAGTCTTACTCTAGAAGCATCATCTGGGTACCTATCTGGTTGCATCCTTATGAATAGCTTCACTTGTTGCACAAATCCTTGAAACTTTGATCTTGTCCCATCAAATTTGTCAGGCATGCTCACTTTTGGACTTTTTTTCATGTTAGTTGTCATGGGGGTACTAGAAGAAGATTGACTTACAATGATCTGTAACTCTTGGATTTTCCTTTGAAGTTTTGTGATTACATCTTGAATACTCTGTTGTTAAATTCTTTGTTGGTTTTCTCGTATCTCTTGGACTTGTTGTTGAATGACTTTAAGTTCAGAACAACATTCTTCTCGAATAATCTCCATGGTTCCTCGTCTTGATGAAGGTATTCTTGCCAAAATATCAGGGGAGCACTAGATTGTTCTCTCTGACCTCACTCGACAAGATTTTCGAAATACACTTATGATTACAAGAACACCCATGTAGGAAAAAAATACAAGAAGACGTAGCTGATACAAGGCATTCCACAACTCGGGAACAATAGGTATGGAAAACTGGGCTAGAAATGATACAAGAGATCCCACAACTCAGGATTGTAAGTATGACACAAGATGTCTAGATTACAAGAACTCCCTTCTGGGAGATGAACTCAATACAACAAGGCACTTGACAAGATCTCATACTACAAGATTACAAGAGGACAAGACCGGATGTCCAAGAACTAGACTAGACAGAACTAGAACAAGAAATAAGACAAGAACTGGAACTGGAACTCGGAGAGTACTTACTTGGTGGTCACGATTCCTTGAGCTCGCATGACTGGTATTGGCAAGACTGATTATGAATGTGGCCAACCCCTCCTTTTATAGGTTTTCAAGAGCGGTTACGATTTGATGATGTTATCGATGATATCATCAACTCGAAACAAGACCTCCCGGTGTCAGAATTCAGTAAATAGACAGTCGATCTTGGGATTTTGGCACATTCCGGACGTAATGGAAGCATTAGTTTCTCCTTATTCTGAACCAATCATGAGATATCTGATTCACATGGAATCTCAGGTTCAAGATGGTTTCCTTCTTTGTCCATGACACAAACCAATCATTTTGATGATAGTTGCTAGTGCACCTGAGATATTGCTCCACGACTTGATTCACTCATTTTGTTTTTCCATCAGTCTGTGGATGATTTAGAGTATGTAGTACCGACATATACCATTCCCCCTTTTACAACTTCAATTCTTGAACTACTCCGGTGTGGTAAATATTGAAGTTCTTGGATTACTTTTCAGAAGGCTGCAGAAGATCATTTAAAGGATGGTGATGAAACTTATTTGTATCTCCAAAAGTTAAGGGAAGGATTTCCTCTTTCGGGAAATAGTATGACATCTCTTCTTCTCTTTTCCTCTCTCTCTCCCCCTTCCTCTCTTGGTCTCTCTCTCTTTCGGCCTATCTCTTTCTCTCTTTCTCTTTCTCTCTTCCTCCTTCTCTTTCCCATCTCTCTCTTCTCTTTTGATTTCCCCCTCTCTCTCTATTTCCCTCTCTTTCCCGTTCTCTCTCTCCCTCTCACGGCCTACCCCCTCACTCTCTCTCTCTCTCTCTCTCTCTCTCTCTCTCTCTCTCTCTCTCTCTCTCTCTCTCTCTCTCTCTCTCTCTCTCTCTCTCTCTCTCTCTCTCTCTCTCTCTCTCTCTCTCTCTCTCTCTCTCTCTCTCTCTCTCTCTCTCTCTCTCTCTTTCTATCTCCCTCTCTCTCTTCCCCTCTCTCTCTCCCCCTCCCTTCACTCCCCTCCAAACCCCCCTACAACCCCGCCATACCCACCTCCGCCCCCCGCCACCCTCACTCCGCCCCCCCGCCACCCTCACTCCGCCCCCCCGCCACCCTCACTCCGCCCCCGCCATCCGCCACCCGCACCCCCTCACACCCGCCAATTTCCCCTCTGAACCCCCCTACGACCCCGCCATACCCACCTCCGCCCCCCGCCACCCTCACTCCGCCCCCCGCCACTCTCACTCCGCCCCCGCCACCTTCACTCCGCCCCCCGCCATCCGCCACCCGCACCCCCTCACACCCGCCAATTCCCCCTCCCTTCCGCCACCCGCAGCCCGCATCCCCCTCCCCTCCGCCACCCGCGAGCCCCCCCCCCCTCTTCCATCCGCCTTCCCCCCCTTCCCTCCTTAATCCTCCGCCCTCCACCTAGCTCCGCCCTCCGCCTAGTCCTCGACCCTCCCTCACCTAGTCCTCAGCCCCCCCGCTAGACCCCCTCCTCACCTCCGCCATAACCTCCATCCACCCCTCACTCCGCCATCCGCCTAGCTCCGCCCGCTGCCTAATCCTCTGCCCTCCACCTAGCTCCGCCCTCCGCCTAGTCCTCCCTCCGCCCCTAGCTCCGCCCTCCGCCTAGTCCTCAACCCTCCCCCACCTAGTCCTCAGCCCCCCCCCCCTTAGTCTCTCTATCCGCCATTCACCCACCCCTCACACCCACGCATGCAGGCACACAATCACACACACGCAGGCACACACACACATTTGCACATACATACCCATCCCCACACACATACACCAGTACATATACACACATCCACACACCGACACATTTTTACTCACATGCACACTCTCACCCCTGCACATGCACACAACCCCACACTCTCACACATGCAATACACACACACACACACCCACAACTACACACATGTGTACCCACATTTATGCTACACACACCCGCACCATTACACACTCACACCCCCATACAATCACACACAAATCACACACACCCACACTTACACACACACACTTTCACACACACAATGCATGCACACACACACCTGCACACCTACAGAACCCCGCACACGTGGGAAATCATCAGAAACAAAGCCATGGAAGCAATGGATGCATGGAAGCAATGGAAGCAGAGCGCCTGAGAAGGATTGGGGTTGACAATCTACATCTAGAGATAGATGGTGTTCTGGTGTCATTCGACTCGGTTGTTCCTTATTGACATGGAAAGCATGCAAGATTGAAATTGAATACAAATGGGTGCCTTGGAAAGACATTTACATTCCGTAATGATTTGCTTTTACACTTCCAAAGTGTACGGGGTCCTTCATTTGAATTACCAGGATTAAACAAGGCGGGTGGAAAGGTAAAAGTGTATTGTCAAGAGTAAAAGTGGCCGCCAACCATTCACTGCGACTACCTATTTTTGTGGATCCAATTCAAATCAAGGGAATAATTGACCTACCCCTCCAATTTTGGGTAATCAACCGGTGCGTGATCAGTGGACGTGAAGATTCGGCAAGGCTCTCTTGACCTATTGAAGCCTATAAAAACAATGGATTTGTGCTCATTTGGGGTACATTTTTCTGGAGTTACTTTGTTGTGTGTATACGTGTAGAAGTTCTCTCTTGCACTTGGTGGTTTCAAGCCTATTGTAGGAGCTACTCTATAGTGTGGATACAGAGGGTAGGCTCCTCAATGGAGGGCTATGAGCACTATAGTGTAAGAGAGTATCTTGGATTTTCTTTCTTTTCTGTGAGACACCATCGGAGTTGTGATCTATACTCTTGAGCTATTCCTTCATCAGTTGTATTGATCTGTATTTATCTGCATAGAGTTCCACAAAGCTCTGAGCATTATTTTCTTTGAGCATTTCCTTGACAAATCTTGTAATCATCTGAATCGAATCAAGAATTGTGTGGTCTTCCTTGGTCATTGGTTGTCCATATTTTCTGAAGTATTTACCACTCTGTGCAATCCGTGTTATCTACCTGCTCACAGAAATGTTAAAGGGTATACTTCCCTAAAGAGAACCCCCCTTGAGTAGGCAACGTACTGGAAGTGTTTATTTTCTATAAAAGTGGATACCCCAGTACCTCCTCTACAGTTTGGCACGCCCGGTGGGACATTGCATTTTTGTGGGAGGTATCTAGTGTGCACTATATAATTGTCATTGCATTAATTTCTTGATTTTTTGCATTCTGCGAGTGGGTACATGACCCACACTCGAGTAGACAGAGAGCCCCTTCGTGTACAAAAGAGCCCCTCTACCCTTAAATTTGTCCATCGATTTGGCTTCAACCCCGCTTTCAAAAGAGAAACTGAGGAGGACGTTGGATTTTTCCTCTAATACTTCAGAAGAAGCACCAGTGCCCATGGAGGAACTTTCTCATTTACTCTCTAGGTTGAACATCAAGTTCCCTATATTTAAGGGATTGGCTTATGAGGATGCAGACGACCACGTGAGGAGATTCATCTCATTATGCCGCGGACGAGGATTGCAGAACCGAGAGGATGCAATGTTGGTGCTCTTCCCATCTACATTGGAAGGCCTTGCAGACAAATGGTACAGTCAATATGCAGATGGACACTTCACTACATGGGAGGCACTGAAGACGGCATTCTCGCAAACATTCCGACCAAGCAACTCCTCTGAAAGAGCTCTAGATCAGCTGGGGAACCTAAAATTGAGATCAGGTGAATCCTTTCACGAACTTCACACTAGAACAAAAGCACTTGTTTCACGTCTGCCACATGCTCCAGGTGATTTCTTGGTAAAAAAATGGATAGAGAAAGCTCTCCCCAAGTCATCTCAGCAGAAGCTTCGGGAATCTCTTAGGTTGGATGCAACACTTGATGATTTTGTTGCAACTGCATCGCGCATTGAGGAGGCTAGACTACATTTTGAAGGGGAGGCCCAACCAAATTATGCATCAGACTTGGATCCCATCGAGCAACTCAGGAAGGAGTTGGAAGCCTTAAGAATGCAGCGAAGTCGCCAAGAAGAGAAGGGTGTGTCGCTGCCCCCGCCCCACACTGTTGATGAAGTAGCTCAACTTCGTCGAGAGCTCGAAGATTTGCGAACCTCAAAGGACATACGAAGACAGGTTTCGTGTACAATATGTAGCAATAGTGGACATTCCAATGGTAATTGTCCTAACAAGGTCAGTTGTCAATTCTGTGGCAAAGATGGTCATGAGGCTAGAGACTACTACTACCTCAAGGGAGCACAACAACGAGGTAACCATCAAGCTTTGGATTCATATTATGCCAGTACTTGCCATACAGCTAATAGAGAAGAGAATCGGCCTTCGAAGCCTAGATACAATAGACCTTTGATGTGCTACCGTTGTGGGGAGTACGGCCACATGCAGAATAGGTGTTCTCTTCCAGAAGATGCACCTCATTGTCAACATTGTCCGGAGGCAAAGGACCATTATACCAGAGATTGCCCAAGAGGTCGTCCTACTCCAATCCACATGATTTCAGTCTCTCCAAAAGAAGAAGGTATGACCGCTCAATCTTATGCTGTTTCATCTTCATCCATGCCAATGATGACTAGAGCCAGGCAAGCGGCAGTAGCCCATAAGGAGGAACAACAAGGACCCAAAGATAGAGATGTAGAAAAGAGGGTGGGATGGAAGGACCAAGAAGACATGGAAGAGGCTTATGAGAGGGTGACCAATTTGCTAAAAGATCGACCAACAAGTACTCCTGAAGACACGCAAGAAGTGAACATTGAGGAAATCTTGAAAGTTATTCACTATAAGATTAGTCTGTACCAACTCATAAAGATGGATTCTAAAGTAAGAAGTGATCTGCTGAAAATTATACATTCTGCATGCTTGTGCCCACCTCCTAGCATAGATGGTTTTACGGTGGACTTTCCTCCTGCACCCCTGGCTCATTATCAAAGCTCAAGATTATCTGTTTTTATCAAGGATGAAGCTCTCACAGGTGTTATTATAGATGGAGGTTCCGGCATCAATTTGATGCCTGATTTCACTATGAAGAAACTAAGGCTGAATCCCACAAAAGCGGCACCCTTCACAGTCACATTAGCAGATCAATGTCGGGTTGCACCACTGGGCATTGTCGAAAAGGTACTTATGATAGTGCAGGGTTGTCATTTTGTTTTAGACTTTGTCGCTATAGCCCTGCCACAGGAGACCTCATACCCTCTACTCTTGGGAAGGCCTTGGTTAAGGCAAGCAAAGGCTCTACAGGATTGGGGAAAGAACAAGTTATGGATTTCCACATGTACTAACAATCATTTACAGTTACATTCTATCCAGACTGGTTGGTATGATGAAATTCTCCATGTTCTTACTACTGGAAAGATCCTTGAACACTTGACACCTGTAGAAAAGAGAAGATTGCTCCTGAAAACCAAAGCATATTCTCTTATAAATGGAAATTTATATAAATACTGTCAGGATGACATATTGAGAAGGTGTGTCTATCCAGAGGAGGTAAATCTTCTGTTGCAAGCTGCACACAGTGAAGGACATTTAAGGGAGGAAGAATTGGCTCATAGAATCATCCACAAAGGGTTATGGTGGCCTCATATTTTCAAGGATGCATTCAAGTTTTCTAAAAAATGCCACATCTGCCAGAGGTGTGCTCCCGCGCCAACCAGATTGAATTTCCAACCATTGGTCATATCTACAGGATGGCTCCCATTTGAACGATGGGGTCTTGATTTCATAGGGCCAATTAGCCCGACTGGGCAACCTGGAGGTAAAAAGTATATTTTGATGGCTACATGCTATGCCACTAAATGGATAGAGGCTAAAGCTACTGTGGACTGCATGGCTTTAACAGTAGCTAAATTTATGTATAAACGTATTTTCTCAAGATTTGGTTGCCCACTGGAAATTACTAGTGATAGGGGCACACATTTTGTAAATCAGTTGCTCCAGTTTATATTTGACAGGTACAAAATCTTCCATAAAAAATCTTGTGCCTACTACCCCAGGGCAAATGGCCAAGCAGAGAGTTCCAATAAGATTTTGATTGGACTGCTTCACAAATTATCTTTCGATCATCAAAGCTCTTGGCCGCTAGCACAGATTGGTGCAATTTGGGCTTTCAGAACCACGAAGAGGGGAACCACAGGCGAGACTCCATTTCGGTTAGTATATGGGAAGGAGGCATTAGCACCATTTGAGTTTATTATCACAAAGGAAATAGGAATCAAAACCATTGGCATAGAACCCCCCATTCAGAGATTGGTGGCATTAGAAGAATACAGAGAAGGAGCAATGCAAAAACTTCAAGTAACACAAGAAGAGCGCAAGAGATTGCATGACAGGTATCTGAGATCCAATGAAGTTCAGGAAGGGTCTATGGTTTTAGTGCATCAGGTTCCAGCAATTCCAACTAAATTGGCACCCAAATGGATAGGACCTTATAAGGTTATCAAAGTATTGCCTCATGGCGCAGTACATCTGGAGGATTTGCAGGGTACAAGGATTCCCCTGGTTAATATCTCAAGGGTGAAGAAGTATCTAAACTAAATCGTCTTGGAAGAATTTCAACCACTGTACATACCACGTGTCGCTCAAGTATTAGCAGTATTTCGTCAATTGAGTATTTACAGTTTTTGCAGTTATTTCATTCTGCACCGGGACGGTGCAAAGACTTGGCGTGGGGGTCTGTAGTACCGACATATACCATTCCCCCTTTTACAACTTCAATTCTTGAACTACTCCGGTGTGGTAAATATTGAAGTTCTTGGATTACTTTTCAGAAGGCTGCAGAAGATCATTTAAAGGATGGTGATGAAACTTATTTGTATCTCCAAAAGTTAAGGGAAGGATTTCCTCTTTCGGGACATAGTATGACATCTCTTCTTCTCTTTTCCTCTCTCTCTCCCCCTTACTCTCTTGGTCTCTCTCTCTTTCGGCCTATCTCTTTCTCTTTCTCTCTTTCTCTTTCTCTCTTCCTCCTTCTCTTTCCCATCTCTCTCTTCTCTTCCGATTTCCCCCTCTCTCTCTATTTCCCTCTCTTTCCCGTTCTCTCTCTCTCCCTCTCACGGCCTACCCCCTCACTCTCTCTCTCTCTCTCTCTCTCTCTCTCTCTCTCTCTCTCTCTCTCTCTCTCTCTCTCTCTCTCTCTCTCTCTCTCTCTCTCTCTCTCTCTCTCTCTCTCTCTCTCTCTCTCTCTCTCTCTCTTTCTATCTCCCTCTCTCTCTTCCCCTCTCTCTCTCCCCCTCCCTTCACTCCCCTCCAAACCCCCGTACGACCCGGCCATACCCACCTCTGCCCCCCGCCACCCTCACTCCGCCCCCCGCCACCCTCACTCCGCCCCTGCCATCCGCCACCCGCCACCCGCACCCCCTCACACCCGCCAATTCCCCCTCCAAACCCCCCTACGACCCCGCCATACCCACCTCCGCCCCCCGCCACCCTCACTCCGCCCCCCGCCACCCTCACTCCACCCCCGCCACCTTCACTCCGCCCCCCGCCATCCGCCACCCGCACCCCCTCACACCCGCCAATTCCCCCTCCAAACCCCCCTACGACCCCGCCATACCCACCTCCGCCCCCCGCGACCCTCACTCCGCCCCCCGCCACCCTCACTCCGCCCCCCGCCATCCGCCACCCGCACCCCCTCACACCCGCCAATTCCCCCTCCCTTCCGCCACCCGCAGCCCGCATCCCCCTCCGCTCCGCCACCCGCGAGCCGCCCCCCCCCCCCCCCCCCCCCTCTTCCATCCGCCTTCCCCCCCTTCCCTCCTTAATCCTCTGCCGTCCACCTAGCTCCGCCCTCCGCCTAGTCCTCGACCCTCCCTCACCTAGTCCTCAGCCCCCCCGCTAGACCCCCTCCTCACCTCCGCCATAACCTCCATCCACCCCTCACTCCGCCATCCGCCTAGCTCCGCCCGCTGCCTAATCCTCTGCCCTCCACCTAGCTCCGCCCTCCGCCTAGTCCTCCCTCCCCCCCTAGCTCCGCCCTCTGCCTAGTCCTCAACCCTCCCCCACCTAGTCCTCAGCCCCCCCCCCCCCCCCCTTAGTCTCTCTATCTACCATTGACCCACCCCTCACACCCACGCATGCAGGCACACAATCACACACACGCAGGCACACACACACATTTGCACATACATACCCATCCCCACACACATACACCAGTACATATACACACATCCACACACCGACACATTTTTACTCACATGCACACTCTCACCGCTGCACATGCACACAACCCCACACTCTCACACATGCAATACACACACACACCCACAACTACACACATGTGTACCCACATTTATGCTACACACACCCGCACCATTACACACTCACACCCCCATACAATCACACACAAATCACACACACCCACACTTACACACACACACTTTCACACACACAATGCATGCACACACACACCGGCACACCTACAGAACCCCGCACACGTGGGAAATCATCAGAAACAAAGCCATGGAAGCAATGGATGCATGGAAGCAATGGAAGCAGAGCGCCTGAGAAGGATTGGGGTTGACAATCTACATCTAGAGATAGATGGTGTTCTGGTGTCATTCGACTCGGTTGTTCCTTATTGAAATGGAAAGCATGCAAGATTGAAATTGAATACAAATGGGTGCCTTGGAGAAGACATTTACATTCCGTAATGATTTGTTTTTACACTTCCAAAGTGTACGGGGTCCTTCATTTGAATTACCAGGATTAAACAGGGCGGGTGGAAAGGTAAAAGTGTATTGTCAAGAGTAAAAGTGGCCGCCAACCATTCACTGCGACTACCTATTTTTGTGGATCCAATTCAAATCAAGGGAATAATTGACCTACCCCTCCAATTTTGGGTAATCAACCGATGCATGATCAGTGGACGTGAAGATTCGGCAAGGCTCTCTTGACCTATTGAGGCCTATAAAAACAATGGATTTGTGCTCATTTGGGGTACATTTTTCTGGAGTTACTTTGTTGTGTGTATACGTGCAGAAGTTCTCTCTTGCACTTGGTGGTTTCAAGCCTATTGTAGGAGCTACTCTGTAGTGTGGATACAGAGGGTAGGCTCCTCAGTGGAGGGCTATGAGCACTATAGTGTAAGAGAGTATCTTGGATTTTCTTTCTTTTCTATGAGACACCATCGGAGTTGTGATCTATACTCTTGAGCTATTCCTTCATCAGTTGTATTGATCTGTATTTATCTGAATAGAGTTCCACAAAGCTCTGAGCATTATTTTCTTTGAGCATTTCCTTGAAAAATCTTGTAATCATCTGAATCGAATCAAGAATTGTATGGTCTTCCTTGGTCATTGGTTGTCCATATTTTCTGAAGTATTTACCACTCTGTGCAATCCGTGTTATCTACCTGCTCACAGAAATGTTAAAGGGTATACTTCCCTAAAGAGAACCCCCCTTGAGTAGGTGACGTACTGGAAGTGTTTATTTTCTATAAAAGTGGATACCACAGTACCTCCTCTACACAGTAGATAGTTTGAACACCAAGGAGCTTGCAAAGACTGTTCCAAAAGCTGGATATGAATTGTGGACCTCGATCACTCACAATGTCATCAAGGAATCCATGAAGCCTAAATATATACCTGAGAAAAAGTCTAGCAGTGGTTGCACCTGTGATTGCCCTGGTAGTTAGAATGAAGTGTGCCATCTTTGTAAATCTATCCACAATAACAAGAATGGCATCATACTTATTTGACTTTGGTAGATCTGTGATGAAATCCATAGACAATGAAGCCCATGGCCTTTCTGGAATAGGTAGAGGTTGCAAGAGGCCATGAGGTTTATGTCGGGGTACCTTAGATCTATTGCAAGTATCTAGGTTCAAATGTATTCTTTGACTTCCTTCCACATCTGAGGCCACCAAGAGTCCCTTGATATGAGTTCTATTGTTTTATTTACTCCAAAATGTCCTGGTGCAAGGTTATCATGGCGTTGTTGAAGTACTTGGATCTTGGGTTTTCCTAGAGGGATATACAATAGGTTCTTATAGAGTAGTAACCCATGCATTTCTTGAAATTCGTTTACTTCTTGGAGTTTTCCTTCCTGAGCTTTCTGCTTAATGTTACAAAACAATTCATCCTATGGTAGATTCTCATGGATCAACTGATTCAAGGCTGAATCTTCATGATGGCTTGAAGAGATAGCTACTAACTGGAGATGCTCAGGCTTGATTAATACACTATTTTATTAAACAAAGGTCTCTTCACCCTTCTTTGGTGCGAGGTAAGATCTTCTGGATACGGCATCTGACTGATATTGTTGACGTCGTGGACGGTATGTGATGACAAAGTCAAATCTGGATAAAACGTTACTCCATCGAGATTGCCTTCTATTGAGAATCGGGGTGATCATAAAATACTCTAGGTTCTTGTGATCTGAATACACAATGACTTTATGAGGTGCTCCTTTTAGATGGTGACGCCATGTATCAAGTGCATGTACTATGGCAAGAAGTTCTTTATCATGAATTTCATAGTTAATTTCTGGAGGGAAAAACTTCCTTGAACGATATGCAACTGGATGTAGGTGTCCATCATCTCCATATTGGGAAAGAATGGTCCCTCAAGCAAAGTCTGATGCATCTGTCTCAAGGAAGAAGGGCTTACTGGAATTAGGATGAACTAGAATTGGAGCGGTAGTAGATGCTGATTTCAAGGTCTGAGAGGCCTTTTCTGCTTCTTCGGTCCATGAGAAGTTGGAGTTCCCTATAAGCTTGGTAAGAGGTGTCACTATCTTGGAGTAATCTCTTATAAATATCTTGTAGAAATTGGCAAACGCCAAAAAACATTGTACATCTCGAACACATGAAGGTGGTTGCCAATCAAGGATTGTCTCAATCTTCCTAGGATCCAAAAAAAATCCTTTATCTGATACAATGTATCCTAAAAATTCCACTTTTGTCTTATGGAAAGAGAACTTCTCCAATTTCACATATAATCCTTTTTCTCTTAGTTTCTCTAGGACTATCTTTACATGAGATTCATGATCCTCTAGATTTTTTGAAAATATCAAGATATCGTCAATGTATATTACAACAAAATCATCTAAATATTCTCGAAAGATATCATTCATCATATGTTGGAAGACAGCTCGAGCATTTGTCAGAGAAAATGGCATAACTACATATTCAAAATGGCCATACCTTGTCCAAAATGCTGTCTTCCATTCGTCTCGTTCTCTGATCGTGACAAGGTTGTAAGCTCCTCAAAGGTCAATCTTCGTGAAGAATTTTGCTTTTCCAAGGTGTTCGAAGAGCTCGAATATGAGTGGTAGAGGGTATCTATTCTTTATAGTGACTTTATTCAATCCACAATAGTCTATACACATCCGCAGAGTCCCATCCTTCTTCTTTACAAATAAAATAGGAGCTCCTGCTGGAGACTTTGAGTGTTTCATAAACCCCTTTGCTAGATTCTCATCAATGTTATTGCATAGTTCTATAAGTTCCTCTTAGGATAGTCTGTAGATTGGTCCAAAGGGCGGTTTTGCTCCCTCTTGAAGTTCTATGGCACAATCATAGGGTCTATGCTCTGGAAGGATGTTTGCATTCTTCTTTTCAAGAACATCTTCAAAGCCTTTGTACTCATTGGGTAGCTGCACTGGATCATCGTTCTTGGACTCTTGAGTTCTTATGGGATAGATCATATATGTTGGTTCCTTCCTTACTACATGTATGAAGGCTTCCGCTCCGACATATGTTGGGTTCTTCTAGATATCTCGAGGGGTGATTTTATTATTCTCCCAATTAATTTCTGGATTATGATTTTTTAACCATGGCATTCCAATGATAACCATATGTACTCGGCTCAATATTACATTCAAACATATGCGTGAATCATGGTCACGAAGGTGTACTCTTAGTGGTATGGTTTCCATGGTTATATTCCCCGATACTAGAGGCCGTCCATCTACTACTTCAGCTACTATTGGTCTGTTCTTCCAAAGTACTGCAATTCCATGTTTCTTAACGAATCCACCAATGAAACATGAGGACGCTCTTGAATCTACCAGAGCTATAAGGGAAAGGGTCTTCTTAGACATGATTAACTTGGCAGGGGCAAGACATGTTTCTACGGGTGTGGATGGAATTATGAGACCCTTTCTTATATCATGGTCCGGCTATATGGTCTCTTATACAACTCGACTTCCTTGTTTCCCTGCTCTACAAGGATGGCTGCAACTTTGGAGTTCATTCTCTTGTTGGGACAATTAACTGCAGTGTGGCCAGGGTTTCCATAATATAGACATAACTTGTTATCCCTTCTTCTTTGTTTCTCTTGTAGTGTTAGAGGCTGGAACCTAGTTACATCTATGTGCATACGTTTGGGCATAGAATCATCTCTAGGAGTAGGCTGGAAAGGTCTCCATTGGCGAGGTCTTCCTTCTACTTTTTTTCTTGTTTCCTTTCAAAAAGGCGGTTATCACATTGAATGGCTTGGTTGATGTATTCATTCAATGTCTTCACCTCCGGCATCATGAGTAGAAGGTGCTTCAGATCATCCCTTAAGCCCCATCTAAATTGGCTCATGAAATAATCTTCGTGCCAAGTGAGATCACATATCAACTACCTAGATTCTGATGCATAGGTAGAGGCAGGGCGGAAACCGTGACGTAGCTTTCGAAGTTTTGTTTCTGCCACTCGACTCATGTCTGCATCTCCAAATGTGGTGATGAGCTCTCTAAGAAACCCCTCATAGTCATGAAGTACGGCCATATCCTTCTCCAAGATTGGGATGAACCATGATAATGCTTGACTGTAGAGCAAGGTTCCAATAAAAC
This sequence comes from Ceratopteris richardii, assembly GCA_020310875.1. Lineage (NCBI taxonomy): Eukaryota > Viridiplantae > Streptophyta > Polypodiopsida > Polypodiales > Pteridaceae > Ceratopteris > Ceratopteris richardii. The sequence continues at coordinate 65,263,321 of CM035442.1, read as the reverse complement.
CCACCTTGGATGCATCATCAGGGTTCTGGCATGCAAATCTTAGGTTCCCTCATGAAGGATGTACTAGGTCATTGATTTACTTGCATAGTCCCTTGATTTGTCCGAAGAATCCCGATTCGTTCTTGTAACTCTTGGAGGAGTGCACCTACATACCCTAGATGTCCCATCTTGATTTGTGTCTCTCGATGAGTTAGGTCTTCGACTTGTTGTTGGAGACTGTGAAGTGATGCTATCATTTATTCATAAGCATTCTCCATGATGACTTGTCTTGGATGGAAGCGAGTCTTGCCAAAATATCAGGGGAGCACTAGATTGTGCTCTCTGACTACAATAGACAAGATTTCTGAAATATACTTCTCATTACAAGAATACCCACGTAGGGAAAATAGCACAAGAATATGTAGTTGATAAAAGAAGTCCCACAACCCGGGACCGTAGGTGTAGATAACTCAACTAGAGATGATATGGGAGATCCCACAACCCGAATCGTAAGTATAGAAGAAGATCTCTAGATTACAAGAACTCCCCTCTGGGAGATGGACTAGGTACAAGAAAGAACTCGACAAGATCTCATACTACGAGATTACAAGAGGATAAGACTAGATGTCTAGGATACAAGACTAGACATGACTGGAATAAGGAACAAGACAAGAACAAGAACTAGAACTTGGAGAGTACTTACTTGGTGGTCACGACTCCTTTAGCTCCCAAGAATGGTATTGCCAAGATTGATTATGAATGTGGCCAACCCCTCCTTATATAGGTTTTCAAGGGCGGTTCATGAAAGGCGTTTACGAATTGATGATGTCATTGATAATGTTATCAATTCAAAACATGAGCTCTGGATATCCGAATCAGGCAAGTAGAGAGTCGATCTTAGGATTTCGGCACATTTCAGACGCAATAGAAGCATTGGTTTCTCTTAATTCTAAACCAACCATGAGATACATGGTTCACATGGAATCTAAGGTTCAAGATGGTTTCCTTTGTCCGTGACAAATGGTGTTGCAAAACGTAAAAATCGTGTGATAGAGGAAGTTGCTAGAGCCATGTTGAATGAAAAGAACATGCTAGATATGTTTTGGGCAGAAGCTTGTCATACAGCTGTGCAGGTTATAAATAGAGCTCCCACAGTCCTGGTTCATGATCTCACATCTTATGAGAGGCTATGGAAGCATACACCTAATGCTAGCTATTTACGAGTTTTTAGAAGTACTTGTGATGCACATGTGCCTACTTAGTTGAGACATAAGTTTGAGGCAAAATCTGAAAAGTGTATATTTGTTGGATACTCAAAAGAGAAGAAAGAATATCAATGTTATAATCATGTTATAAAAGAATATATAGTGATTAGAGATGTTATATTTGATGAAAAAGCATCATGGTACGCACCTAAAGACATGGTTGTGATAGAGAATGATATGGATGATTCTATACATAATGTTCATGATGAGCTAGGAACAAGTCGTAGGAATTTTGACCATGAAGAGATTCATGACTATGGTTCATATGAGTTTCCTACACCTGAAACTTCATGGAGTGAAAATGCAAAGGACTATGCAAGAAGAAAGGAGAAAGGAAAAGATACATACATGTCTGGTTCAGATATTGAAGATGAGACAATTACGCCTGGCACGTTGAAAAATATGAAGGAAAAATATGTTCCTCCACACGTAAGGAAAGAGACACATGAAGAAACACCTTTCAGACGATCTATGAGAGTAAAACATCCAGTGGATAGATTGAATCTATATAATAAGTATATGAAGCTTCATTATGCATACATGACTCAATGAATTAAGCATGAGAAACCAAATAATTTTCATGATGCTACACAAAGTGAATATTGGTGTAAAGAAATGGACGATGAGATGAATGCATTGAGGAAGAATGATACATGGGATTTAGTGAAATTTCCACCGAATAAGAAAGCTATTGGATGTAAATGGGTATAAAAAGTAAAATGCAAAAGTGATGGTTGAGAAGCATGATTGCATGGGCTGCTATGAACAATTGGAAATTGTATCAAATAGATGTTAAGAATGCATTTTTGAATGTTAAATTGCATGAGGAAGTCTATATGCAGCAACTAGAATGTTATATGCATCTAAAACATCTTGACTATGTACGCAAATTAAAGAAAGCCCTTTAGGGTTTGAAACAAGCTCCAAGAGCATGGTGTGAACGATTCACTAAGAAGTTGTTGGATTTGAAATTTATGCAATCGAAGGCTGACTATTCACTGTTTGTATGGAATCAAGGAACTGAAACGATTCTATTAGTGATCTATGTCGATGATTTGATCATTACTGGCAATGATGAGAAGAGGATTGATGATTTGAAAAGGCAACTAAAATATGAATTTTTGATGTCGGATTTGGGAGAGCTAAAATACTTTTTGGGAATTGAAGTAATTTCAATGAAAGAGGGAATTTGGATGATACAACGTAATTATATGCTGAAAATGCTTGTGAGATTTGGTATGAGTGCTTGCAAACCTAGTAATACACCACTTGATGCTAATGTTAAGCTTATGGATGATGGAAAGTACTTGCATGATGTAAATATCTATAGGAAAATGGTTGGAAGTTTGATTTATGTAACCAAGACAAGATCCGATTTGAGTTTTGCAATTGGTTTGGTAAGTCAGTTTATGCATAAACCATGTAGAGTGCACTTGGATGCAGTGCGAGCATATTCCGATATGTGAAAGGAACATGCAATTTTGGCTTGTTTTATGAGAGAAAAGCTCAGCCATGTATATATGCATATACAGATGCCGATTGGACAGGAAATATCATGGATCCAAGGTCAATGAGTGGATTTTCATTTTTGCTTGGAAGTGTAATCATTTCTTGGAGTAGCAAGAAGCAACCAATTGTCGCTTTCTCAAGTACGGAAGCTGAATATAAAGGCATTACACAAGTCGTTTGTGAAGCAACATGGATTAAATACCTACTCGAAGACATGGGAATCTACATCGATGAAAAGGTGGTCATCTACTATGACAATGTGAGTAGCATAATGCTATCGAAGAATCCAGTTTATCATGCGGGATCAAAGCACATCAGAGTTCATTATCACTTTGTTCCTGAGAAGGTCATCGAAGGAGAAGTGGAGCTAATTCACATCAATACTGGAGAACAAGTGGCGGATATCTTCACCAAAGCTCTTCCCAAAGAAAAGTTCATCAACTTCAGAGAATCTTTAGGTGTTAGAAAGCTTTAGTTTGTATCTAGATTTCATTTCATGTTATTTCATCTTGTATGGACATATGTATTTCTTTCATTTTGTATTCAAGCTCATTGTAAGCTTGAGGGCGAGATTTGATGATGTGTAACACGAATGTAGAAAGAAAAAACATGAATGGTTTTTTAAATGAATATATCCACCACCGTGAGAATCTGTTGCCGTGCACGCATTTCTAGAATTTCTTAACTCTCTCTATTGTCGTTGTTCAATGTCTGAGCCGCCATACCTACGCAGCTCCTAGAGAGGTTACATGCTTTCGTAGATTTATGAAGAGAAAGACCCCAGTAAATGAACTATATAGCTGCAAGACAAAGACACTAATACTTATTCCATGAGTTATTTGACTCCAAGTACCATAAGGAACAATTTACATATAAGTTCGCTCCATTTCATGATTGAATTATAAAGAGGAAAGCTACGAACAAATGTTATTCAAGACAACATTTTCAACGATAATCGGGGAGATGCAATATATGTAAACGCTTGTACCATGAGTTGATGGCAGGCAAAAACAGCGTATCTTTGAACTTTAGAGGAAGGATCGAGATGTAAGGATTATTGCACATTTTATATTATTTGCAAAATCGATTGTATATTTCGTTATTGTTCTAGTGTCCCAGTAGAGGACGAGTAAAATTAAGAATGTGTATATGTCGATGGTTTTAGTACATCGAGAACCAAAGAGCTTTGACCATGAATTGGGAGACTCATGGAAGAGCCCGTAACTTAGAATAAAGAAATAACAAAGGAATGGATAAGGATGTAAATGTAATCTCTAGATTGTTAAGGATGACATAAGAATGGAGGAGCCTCATACACCGTAAGATGTTCACCATCGAAGCCATAGAAGTTGTAGCACCAAACAGACGAAAGTTATTTCGCTCAATGGGCTAAGTCATTTATCTAGAGATTTGTGTACTGCTTCAGTAGGTCATTTTCATCAACGATAAGTACGGATAAGTACGAATATGGAATACATGTAAACACTTGTAGCATGAGTTGATGACAGGCAAAAACATCGTGTCTTTGAGCTTTAGAGGAAGTATCGAGATGTAGGGATTATTCCACATTGTATAATATTTGTAAATCTTATTGTGGATTTCATTATTTTTCTAGTGTTCCATTAGAGGACGACGGAATTAGGAATGGCAAACCAGACGAAAACAAAGATAACCATGGATCTCAATGATTTTAGAACATCGTGAACCAACGAGTTTCGACCATGGATTGGGAGACTCTTGAAAGAGTCCCTCACGTGGAACTAAGAAATAACAAAGGAATGGTTAAGGCTGTAAATGTAATCTCTAAAGTGATTGGGATGACGTAAGAATGAAGGAGCCCCTCTCCCTGGTTGGAAGGACTTGAGGGGGTTAATTTATTTTCTTTCTCGAATCTTGTTGTCATAAAGATCACATTATTATTGAGTTAAGAGGAGGGAAAACATATATGAACTGTTCCCAACGGCCTCCAGGAAGATGTAAACGTGGGCACTTCCAAGCACGGAATCGGTGAGATAAGTGAGAGGTCTTTTCTATAAGAGATTAAAATGGTAATCATGAGGACTCGGTGTACCCATTGTTACAAAGCTAAATGCAGCTGCGTTCTTATCTCTAGCGATGGGTACACCAAGGCCTCACGATTAGCGCTTTGATTAGCATTTCAACGCTAGCGGTGTAGACGTGACATATGGAGGCGAGAATTGTGAAGGTACTATGATATAAAAGCTTGCTGAACACGTTGAATAAGCCAAATGAAATGAAAAGGAAGCATATGTGAGGAGCAGTTTTGCTAATTTTAGTGCATGAACTATGTCGCAGATCACTTGGGGAAGCAACGTAGGTTTCCGTTCTGAAAGAATAACTACATACTCACATATGTAGTTAGGACTTGTGCATATGAATAAATATGGGTTTCCAATATAGAGCCAACAAAGAAGGTGATTTGTTACCCTCATTGATGAGCATGGAATATATGGCTCTATTTCATAACCTGAAGGTCACATGCTTTCGTAGACTTATGAAGAGCAAGTCCCCATTAAATGAACTATATAGCTGCAAAACAAAAACACTAATACTTCCATGAGTTATTTGACTCCAAGTACCATAAGGAAGAATTTACATGCAGGTTCACTCCGTTTCATGATTGAGTTATAAAGAGGAAAGCTACGAACAAATGTTATTTAAGACAACATTTTCAACGATAATTGGGGAGATGCAATACATATAAACGCTTGTACCATGAGTTGATGGCACGCAAAAACAGCGTGTCTTTGAACTTTAGAGGAAGCATCGAGATGTAGGGATTATTGCACATTTTATATTATTTGCAAAATTGATTGTAGATTTCATTATTGTTCTAGTGTCCCTTTAGAGGACGAGTAAATTAAGAATGTATATATCTCGTTAATACAACCTTAAAATTAAGAACGTCCAACCTTAAAATTTGTAGCACCAAACAAATGAAACTTACTTCTAGTTGCACTAGCTCAATGGCCTAAATCATTTGCCTCCCATGCCCCTTGGGTTGTGGTGGAAAAAGCCCCTAATTAGGTCACGTCAGATCAAAGAACGTCCAACATCTTACATCTAGAGACTTCTATACTGCTTGAGATAGGTCATTACCATCACAAGAAAGATATTTTAGGGAATAAAAAGAAACCAACGTTGGGAATGAATGAAAATTTTAAATCTTCAATTACTCAAAGTATGTGTTGAGATTAAGGCAATCCATTTTGAAGAAGGCATGCACGTAATTTTTGCAATCTTGTACATATAATCACTTTATTGCAATAAAGCAAGAAAGATGCTTATATGAAATTAGAAATAAATTAAATCTCTTTGAACATCATGATGCTTTAGCGTGAGAGATTTTAAGGATGTATATTAAGTAGGTTTTAAATAGCATGTTCTCGCATTTCCTCATCTATGTACAAAAAACACATTCCATGCAGCAAAAAGAAATAACCAATAGTGGAACTCTATTCTAGATAGATAGATTATTGATATAGATTACAATGAACCATGTCATGAGTTTCAAAGGAATAATAAAGAATAGAACTTTCTTCTACATAGATGAGTATAGGGATGGATTAGAGAGGCTTTTTCCTACCGACATTTAATATCACATGGATGAAGAGACTTCAAAACACCCTAGATCTGGAGACCAAAGAGTTCTTGTTTCTTGAAGAATAAAATTCAAACGTTCACTTAGAGAACAATTGGATTTTAAACGACAAAACAAAACGATTTGAAATTTTCTTGAAGGGAGACGATAGGAGATATTCAATGAAGGATTCAACAAGAGAATATAGTTGCAGAAAAAGCAACACATGAGGCTTGTTCATCAATGGGACTGTTCGAAGTTGCATCTTGAAAACATCAAATCGACACCATTAATCTATTTCCAAATTATCTTAGTTTTCATTCAAGCATTTTTGACATGTATATAATATTCAATGTAAAACGAAGTTGAAAATTAATAACTTTGTTGTGTATGTATGTGTACATGTGTGTATGTGTTTGTGTATGAGTAAATGTGTATGTGTATAAGTGTATCATGTATGCATGTGTGTGCATGTGTATGTGTATTTGTTAGTGTATTCGTGTATGTGTATGTATGTACATGTATATGAGTGTTCTATATATATGTATGTGCATGTGTATGTGTAAGTGTATGTGCATATGTGTGTATATGTGCATGTGCTTGTGTATGTGTATGTATATGTATGTATGTGCATATGTGTAGCGTGCAGACCGTCCGAGTCTCTCTCTCTCTCTCTCTCTCTCTCTCTCTCTCTCTCTCTCTCTCTCTCTCTCTCTCTCTCTCTCTCTCTCTCTCTCTCTCTCTCTCTCTCTCTCTCTCCAACCCTGCAACCCACATCCCACCCATCCGCGCAACTCTCTCTCTATCTCTATCTCTCTCTATCTCTCTCTCTCTCTCTCTCTCTCTCTCTCTCTCTCTCTCTCTCTCTTTCTATCTCTCTCTTTCTCTCTCCCTCTCTCTCTTTTTTCCCAACCCCGCAGCCCACACCTTGCCAACCCATGCAGTTCTCTCTCTCTCTCTCTCTCTCTCTCTCTCTCTCTCTCTCTCTCTCTCTCTCTCTCTCTCTCTCTCTCTCTCTCTCTCTCTCTCTCTCTCTCTCGCTCTCTCTCTCTCTCTCTCTCTCTCTCTCTCTCTCTCTCTCTCTCTCTCTCTCTCTCTCTCTCTCTCTCTCTCTCTCTCTCTCTCTCTCTCTCTCTCTCTCTCTCTCTCTCTCTCTCTCTCTCTCTCTCTCTCGCAACCCCGTAGCCCACCCCCCACCCGTGCAGTTCTCTCTCTCTCTCTGTCTCTCTCTCTCTCTCTCTCTCTCTCTCTCTCTCTCTCTCTCTCTCTCTCTCTCTCTCTCTCTCTCTCTCTCTCTCTCTCTCTCTCTCTCTCTCTGTGTGTGTGTCTCTCTCTCTCTCGCTCTCTCTCTCTCTCTTTCTCTCTCTCTCCCCTCCCCCCTAACACCATAGCCCATACCTCACCCACCCGCGTAGTTCTCTCTCTCTCTCTCTGTGTTTGTCTTTCTCTCTCTCTCTCTCTCTTAGTACATGAAAGCAATGGCTGAATAACATCTTCCACAAAAACAACATCACAACTAACCAAAATGCGTTTAGTCTGTGGATGATATAGAGGATAGCCTTTACTTTCTAAACTGTACCCAATAAATATATGTATGATCTAATTTTTTGCGATGTTGTTCAAGAACTAATGCATATGCCAAACAACCAAAAACATGAAGATGAGCAACAGATGGCTTGGCATCATGCCAAGCCTCATATGGAGTGATAGATTGCAACACTTTAGTGGGACACCTGTTCAATACATATGCTGCACACATGACAGCCTCAAGCCAGAAACTATGTGGTAGAGTCTTACTTTTGACCATAAATCTTGCCATCTCCATGAGTGACCTATTCTTTCATTAAGCAACTCCATACTGTTGAGTTGTATACGGCATTGTACACTGGTGTTTTATCCCATGTTCAACCAGAAATGCATTAAAATCACAAGACATATATTCCTCCCCTCGATTAGAACAAAGGGTGCCCATTTTACATGCTTATAGATTTTTTTCCAAAACCAAAAACTGTTTGAAGCACATGAACACTTTGGACTTTGCCTTCAATCGATATACCCATGCATGCCTGGAAAAATCATCGATGAAAGTCACAAAGTAAAGATAATTCCCAAAAGAAGGTGTCTACATAGGACCACATACATCACTGTGTACAAGCTGCAATTTCTGAGTAGTTCGGACTGAACCATCTTTTGGAAAGGAAGAATGCTGCATTCGGTCCAAAATACAGCCTTCACAAACATGTTTTCTAGGTGCCTCAAGTTTGGGGAAAGAGTGCACCATTTCAGATTTCTGCAAGTGTAGCAAACTAGCAAAATTCAGATGACCAAAGCGTGCATGCCAAAGCTTTGCATCTGACATAGCCTGAGAATCATTTACTGCACATGCTAAATCATTTATAGATCTTTCATAGACTATGAGCTTATACAGCCCACGACATAAAATGCCAGAAGCAATAATCACATCGCCATTTGATAGATCATGAATTGTACACCTGTCATCAATAAATTTCACAACCAAGCCAATCTTGGCTAATGCAGAAACTGATAGCAGGTTCTTCTTGATCCCTGGCACAAATAAATCATCTAACAAAGTGAAAGGACTACCATCAGCTCCCATAACAGGATAAGAGGAGTTCTTGGTGCATGTAACAGTATTCCCTATAAGGGCAGGCTCAAGTGAAGAGAAGAAACTGCGCTACAAGGTAATATGTTTGGTCGCCCCACTATCAAAATACCAAACATCTGAGTCTACTGCAGATATGCACTGCTCATGAGAAGATGGGTCAAAACTGAAGACAGTAGTAAACACCCATTCTTCTTCCTGCACAAGATTACCAGACTCTGTTTTTGGTGTAGAGGCTTCTCCAACAACCATTCTAGCCTCTCTCTTCTTTGCCTCTTTTGCAACCATTTTTGGATAGTTCTTTATGATATGATCATTCCCTTTAAAGTACTTACAAAACAATTTGTGCTTTTGTGATTTCTTCTCATCTTTATCTTCCTTCTTCGAATATGCGGAATTAGCAGATTTCTGCTTATTAGTTGAAGAGCTCACTTTGCCCTTTTGACTAGCCAAGAAAGCTTGATCTGCAACTCGCATAATGGACCTATTTTGCCTGGACTGATCTTCCTACAACAAAACAGAGACTAGCTCCTCAAATGATAAGGCATTCGGATTGCCTTTCATCATCAATCGAAGAGTAGAAGCAAAACTCTGATATGAATCAGGAAGACCATTCAGAACGGTCTGCAGAGGTGAGCTATCTAGGATAACATCATTAGTAGAACTCAACTATTCCTTCAAGTCTTTGATCTTCGTTAGGAAACTTTCCATAGAATCATCTTCATTCATGTGCTCACTCTCCAACTGTTTTCGGAGGTAAGCAACATGAGCCTCATTCCTAGCTTGGTACAATGTGGTAAGTGTATCCCAAGCAACCTTAGCTATTCTGCAAGAGTCAATGTGAGGAATAATGGCACGTTTGACAGACAACGCTATCAATGCATGTGCTTGGGCATCTCTGCCATCCCAACAAATCTGCTCTGCACTAGGTGTAGCAGAAACCACAGCATGAACAGGAATATGCAGAATATCATCATCTTCGACACCTTCTGCATCAGCTTTAGTACATGTAGTTGTAACAATTGCAAGTGTGATAGGACGTTTTTCAACAACCTGCACAATGTTCCATAGTCCTTTTGCAACCAACACATGTCGCATCATGTAAGCCCATAACGGGTAGTTGGTTACCATCCAACTTATCCTCAACAGCCAACATATGGAATACATCACTACTTTCAGCCATGGTCAGTGACTAAAATACCTTGATCCAGAAAATTGATTATATCTCAAAAAGTTGAACAGAACTGCCCAGAGAAATTCCGCTATACCTATAGTAGACTTTGAGACGCTTATACTGGCAAACAGAAACTGGTATATATCTTTGGCACAAAAAGATGAAACAGCCTGCACAAGCACTATGATAGTGCGTTCGGAGGCCGAAACGAGCTCAGATTGCGATTTCCGCACCACAGAGAGAAGCAATTTTGATCTCTAAAACACCTTGAGTATGCTCACCAAATCTCCTTGCAAATCTGAGACTGCAAACGGAGGAGTATTGATGGCACCCTAGATGAAGCAACGAGCTGCTCTGATACCAATTTTTGGAGTTGGACGTTTAGGAAAGCATGCAAATAGCACAAGGAAGAAGAAGAAGCTTGAAACACAACACACAATACTGAATGTATTACTACAGAATGTACAAAGATAAGTAGCCCATTAGGGCAATAGGTGTATGTACAAGTGAGGGGAAAGAAACCTCTTAAAGAGGAAGAAAAGTGTCCCGACGGTCCTAGTGTGTTCACACGCATCACTACCTAAATATATCAACACCCCCAACTCCACCCACCCTCCATTCCACTCATCCTCATGAACTCCCCCACCCTCCACTCCACCCTCTCACAACTCCACCCACCCTCTATTCCACTCACCCTCAACTCCACCCACGCTCCACTCCACACTCCCCCAACTCCACTCACCCTCAACTTCACCCACCCTCCACTCCACCCACCCACCCACCCACCACTTCACCCACCCTCCACTCCACCCTCCCTCTGTCTCCCTCCCTCTACCTCTCTCTCTCTCTATTTTTTCCTCTCTCTCTCTCTCCCTCTTCCAACAAACAGCCATGACAAAGGTTATGAAATTGTAATTTTGTGATGGTGCGGAAGAGTTCGAGTCATGACAAGAATTAATGGGGTTATTGGTTCAACAAGACTAGTAAAGGTTGAAAGATTGAGAGCTCTTTCTTGATTCTATGGATGGTGGTGCATGGCCATTCTTAGTTGGTGGAGTGATTTGTTTGGTTAAGAAAGAGATCTCAGCTTGTATTCAAAAGTGACCGTAAAAGCTAAAAATAAAAATGAGTGTTGCCGCCATTCGTGATGACTTCCTATTTTTGAGGATCCAATTCAAAACTAGTGGCTTGTATCATATTTGATCTATCCCTCCAATTTTGGGGCAATCAATAGGCGCATATTCAGTGAACGTGGGATATCAAAAAGGCCCTCTTGGCCTATTGGATCCTATAAAAGCAATGGACTATTACTCATTGAAAGGGGATGTATGGGGCTTAATTTTGGCATCTCTTTTGGGCATCTCTTTTGTTCCTCTCTTTGCACTCTATGGCTACAAGCCTACTGTAGGAAGTCACTCTGTGGTGAGGATACAAAGCGTGGGCTTCCCAGTGGAGGGCTAATAGCACTAGAATGTGAGGAAGTGGCTTGGTTTTTGGATGCACTTGCAAGGTCTTTTCTCCTCAACTCTATCTCAGATTTTTTTGTTACCTCACATTAGAAGTTGTAAGACATCTGAGGAAGTGTGGGATGCACTTAAAGCTTTCTTGTCTTCAAGTACTAAAGCTAGGAAGCATCAACTATGGCTAGATTTCACAACTCTCAAGAAGGCTCCCAAACAAAATGTGACTGAATTTGTCATAAATCTCAAGAACATAGCAGATCAATTGGGAAGAATTGGAGAGGTAATAGATGAAGAGAAAATTGTAAGGCAGGTCATCAATGGATTGAAAGCAAATGACAAGTGGGAAGCATTCACAGCAGATATGGATTTGTACATGGACATGCATGTACCTGATTTCAATACACTCATTGGACAATTACTCACTCAAGAGAAAAAGTTTACAAAAAATGGAGAAATCTCTGAAGGTAATCAATCTTCAGCTTTATGCACTGATAAAAGCAAGTCCAAAGATAACAAAGGAAAGGCAAAGAAAGTGGATGATGAAGCAGGTACATATCAAGTTAACCGTATGCAGGTAGAGGAAGACATGACAGAGGTAGAGGAAGAGGAGGTAGACAAGGCAGGGGGAGATCCCAAGACTTCAAACCATGTTCTATTTGTGGACTAACTAATCATACGACTAAAAATCTCTTTAGGAATTCCATGAATCAAAGAGGAAGAGGATACAATAGAGGAAGTTATGGCTACTCAAGAGGAAGGTTCAACAACTACCATGGCAATTATAACAACTATAATAATTCAAACTATCAAGGAGGCTACAAAGGAAGGAGAGACTTCAATAACTACACAGAAGACTCAAACAAAGAGGATTCATTATTGATCATGAACATGGCTATGCCACAAGGTAAATCTAATGAGCATGTTTTCTACATAGATTCAGTTTGCTCCAATCATGTGGCAGGAAATGTAGCTCTCCTATGAGATTTGGAAGATCAAAGGAATAAGCATGAGGTACAAAGAGGAGATGACTCAAGACATCCTGTGGAGAAAATAGGCAATGTCAAAGCACCTGATGGAAACATCAACCTACTTAGTAAGGTACTCTATGTTCCTACCATTACAAAGAATTTGATAAGCGTTGGGTAGATAGTAGAGAAAGGATTGAAAGTCAGGTTCACAAGACGAGGAGCATATGAGGAAGACCCTAGTCAAGGGTTCAGAAGAATAGAAAAGGGAGAAAAGACAGGTAGACTATTCACCTTTGAGTTGCAAGACACAAGGAACATAACTCTCTTCAATTATGGTAATCAAACACTCAAGGAACTAGAGGTATGGCACAAGAGATTGGCACATATTGGTGAAAGATCATTAAAGAAAATTTGCAGGGACCAAAGTGTACTTGGACTCCCTAACTTGTCAAAACAACACATGATTTATAAGTGTAGTGCATGTCAATTTGGAAAGTCTCACAGGTTACCATTCATGAAGAAAGGTTATATGCATGGAGATCTCTTGGAGTTGGTTCATACTGATGTATGGGGACCTAGCAAGGATGCTTGAATATCTAGATCAAGGTATTATGTCTCCTTTATTGATGATTGCAGCAGATGGACTATCCTATTCTTTATGAATCACAAAGATGAAGATTTTTCATGTTTCAAAAGATATTTGGCTCTTGTGGAGAATCAAACAGGTAAATCACTAAAAAGGCTAAGGTCAGATGGAGGGGGAGAATACTTGTCCCATGAGTTTGATTCTTTTCTTCAATAAAAAGGAATCAAAAGAGAGGTAACTACAAGGTACACTCCTGAGCAAAATGGAGTGGCAAAAAGAAGGAATAGGACAATTGTTGAAGCTACAAGGTCTATGTTGAATGAAAAGCATTTACCTAATTACTTATGGGCTGAGGCTGTATCTACAACCACTTAATTGATTAACAGGTTGCCTTCAAAATCCCTTGATGGGATGACTCCATATGAGGCTTGGAATGGAAGAAGACCAAGCTTAGATCATTGTAAATTTTTTGGTTGCATTGCTTATGCTCATGTTCCTTCATAGGTTAGAGGCAAGATGGATCCAAATGAAGAAAGGTGCATATTCATTGGATATGACAACAATCAAAAGGGCTACAAGTTATACAATCCTACCAACAAAGGATTCTTGGTAAGCAGAGATGTAGTTTTTTATGAGAACAATTCATGGTACGAAGATTCATGCAGGAAGGTCAATTTATCATATGATCTTGAAGAAGATTTTCCAAAGCTTGGTAGAGAACAACCAAAGATTGAAGAACAAGACACCTCAGAGGATGATGAACAATCTCATATGGAAAAGATCAAAGCATGGAAGTCTAAAGGTAAAGCAGAATTGCAGGAACTTGGACATGAGGCAGAATCATCACATCATGGCCTAAGAAGATCTATGAGGGAAAAGAAAAAACCGGAAAGGTATGGGTTTGACACCTCATTAGTAACTAAACATTCTATCTACATAGCATATGACATAAACCAAGAGGATCCATCATCATTTGAAGAGGCCAAAGTAAAAACAAAATGAAAGCATGCAATGAAGAAAGAAATTGAAGCACTTGAGGAAAACAAGACTTGGGATTTGGTGCCCAAGACTTCATCTATGAAGGTAATAGGCTCAAGATGGGTCTACAAGCTCAAGACGAAATCTGACGGTTCCATAAATAGGTATAAGGCAAGACTTGTAGCAAAAGGCATTGCATAAACTTAAGGAGTTGATCATGAAGAAACTTTTTGTCTTGTAGCTAAGATGCCTACAATCAGAGTGTTACTTAGTGTTGCTTCTTCCAAGAATTGGAATTCAACTAGATGTAAAGAATGCATTCTTGAATGGTTGGATGACAAAAGAGGTATATATGGCACAACAACCTTGTTTTGAGAATCAAGTTTATCTTGATTATGTGTGTAAACCTAACAAAGCATCGTATGGTCTTAAGCAAGCCCCAAGAGCTTGGAATTTCAAACTTGTTTCATTCTTGTAGGACAAAGGCTTTCAACGAAGCAAGGCAAAAACCTTCAGTCGTTATTAAAAGAGTAATTATGAGATCATCTACCTATTTGTATATGTAGATGATAATATATTGACAGGAAATGATGCAGATGGTATGAAGAAGATCAAAGATCAGATGAGAGAAGAGTTCAAGATAAGTGATTTGGGTTCACTTACCTACTTCCTAGGTTTGGAAGTTGTCTACAAAGATCATGGTTTGTTTCTCACTCAAAGAAAGTACATTAAGGACATGTTGGTAAAATTCAAGATGCAAGATTGTAAGATTGCAAGTACTCCAATGGAGGTCAATCACAAATTGATCTCACATGAAGGTGAACTCATAGAGGACATCACATCATATCAAAGTCTAGTGGGTAGTCTCAACTATGCCACATTGACAAGAGTAGATAGATATATGTTACAGTGTGAGTGTGCTAACTCAATTTATACACACACCAAGGAAACCACACATGGATGCTCCCAAAAGGATTCTCAAGTATCTCAAAGGAACCATAAATGAAGGATTTTACTATCCTTATGTATGTGATTTAGGTTTGAAGCTATTTTTTGATGCAAATTGGGCTAGTTCCAAGGAAGATAGAAGGAGCACTTCAGGATATCTTACTTTTGTAGGTTCAAAGCTTATTTCATGGTCATCGAAGAAGCAACCTATAGTTTCTCTTTCTTCCAGAGAGGTTGAGTACAGAGGTCTTGCCATAGTTACTCAGGAAGCTATGTGGATGAAGACATTATTCACAGATCTTGGATTGGAGTTTGGAACTCCCACTATTTTTGGTTACAATATGAGTTCTATTCATTTGGCTGCTAATACTATTTTTCATGCAAGGAATAAACATATTGAAGTTCATTATCACTACGTACGAGATAAGGTTCTAAGCAAAGAAATTCAAATATCATATGTGTCCACTCATCAACAATGTGCAAATATTCTAACCAAAGCATTGGATGATACAAAGCTTTTCAAATTCAAGGCTATGATAGGTTTGCAGGTAATCTTGGAAGATTGATGACCTCAAGCATACTTGGCTTGAGGTGGAGCTGTTGGAGCAAGTCTATGACAAGCCTAAGTATTGGCTTGAGTCCCACAAATTCAAAGAAGAAGCCTTAAAATGAAGACAATGTAAAGTTCACTTGTGAACTACCTCTTGTAACTTTTGAAGACTTTACTTAATGTAAAAGTGAAAGAATCTGAAGTGGTTGACTCCACTTGATCAAAAAGAGAAAGAGGAGCCATGAATTTGTGATTTGTGGTAGATAGAGAATCAAATCAATCACTAATTGATTGGAGAGTGATTGAGGGAAGTTAGCCTCCCAACAACTATAAATAGATGGCAGCTTTTAGTCGTAGTTAAGGAGACCTACACAAACTTAAGGAGTTGATTATGAAGAAACTTTTTGTCCTGTAGCTAAGATGCCTACAATCAGAGTGTTACTTAGTATTGCTTCTTCCAAGAATTGGAAGATACTTCAACTAGTTGTAAAGAATGCATTCTTGAATGGTTGGATGACAGAAGAGGTATATATGGCACAACAACCTTGTTTTGAGAATCAAGTTTATCCTCATTATGTGTGTAAACTTAACAAAGCATCGTATGGTCTTAAGCAAGCCCCAAGAGCTTGGAATTTCAATCTTGTTTCATTCTTGTAGGAAAAAGGCTTTCAACCAAGCAAGGCAGAAACCTTCAGTCTTTATTAAAAAGAGTAATTCTGAGATCATCTACCTATGTGTATATGTAGATGATATTATATTGACAGGAAATGATGCAGATGGTATGAAGAAGATCAAAGATCAGATGAGAGAAGAGTTCAAGATAAGTGATTTGGGTTCACTTACCTACTTCGTAGGTTTGGACGTTGTCTACAAAGATCATGGTTTGTTTCTCACTCAAAGAAAGTACATTAAGGACATGTTGGCAAAATTCAAGATGCAAGATTGTAAGATTGCAGGTACTCCAATGGAGGTCAATCACAAATTGATCTCACATGAAGGTGACATCATAGAGGACATCACATCATATCAAAGTCTAGTGGGTAGTCTCAACTATGACAAGAGTAGATATATGTTACAGTGTGAGTGTGCTAAGTCAATTTATGCACACACCAAGGAAACCACACATGGATGCTCCCAAAAGGATTCTCAAGTATCTCAAAGGAACCATAAATGAAGGACTTTACTATCCTTATGTATGTGATTTAGGTTTGAAGCTATTTTTTGATGCAGATTGGGCTAGTTCCAAGGAAGATATTAGGAGCACTTCAAGATATCTTACTTTTGTAGGTTCAAAGCTTATTTCATGGTCATCCAAGAAGCAACCTACAGTTTCTCTTTCTTCTAGAGAGGTTGAGTACAGAAGTCTTGCCATAGTTACTCAGGAAGCTATGTGGATGAAGACATTATTCACAGATCTTGGATTGGAGTTTGGAACTCCAACTATTTTTTGTTACAATATGAGTTCTATTCATTTGGCTACTAATCCTATTTTTCATGCAAGGAATAAACATATTGAAGTTCATTATCACTACGTACGAGAGAAGGTTCTAAGAAAAGAGATTCAAATATCATATGTGTCCACTCATCAACAATGTCCAAATATTCTAACCAAAGCATTGGATGGTAGAAAGCTTTGCAAATTCAAGGCTATGATAGGTTTGCAGGTAATCTTGGAAGATTGAAGACCTCAAGCATACTTGGCTTGACGGGGAGCTGTTGGAGCAAGTCTATGACAAGCCTAAGTATTGGCTTGAGTCCCGCAAATTCAAAGAAGAAGCCTTAAAATGAAGATAATGTAAAGTTCACTTGTGATCTACCTCTTGTAATTTTTGAAGAATTTACTTAATGTAAAAGTGAAAGAATCTGAAGTGGTTGATTCCACTTGATGAAAAAGGGAAAGAGGAGCCATGAATTTGTGATTTGTGGTAGATAGAGAATCAAATCAATCACTAATTGATTGGAGAGTGATTAAGGGAAGTTAGCCTCCCAAGCTCAACTATAAATAGATAGCAGCTTTAGTCGTGGTTAGAGAGACCTCAGCTGAGCGTTATGCCATATCAAGGTGTGGTTTCAAGGCACACATATGTATCAGTAAGTCCATTGTGTTGTAAAATCAATATACTTTCATTTTCATGATTATTTGAGTTCATATTTTGATGTTCTTGTGAAGTGTACTACTCACTGCCGTATCTCTCAATTTTCTCAATCAGATTGCAGAGATGGTTTCTCTAAGCTTGGTACGTCACTTTCTATGAAAATGTTAGCTCTATAAGTCTACTATATGCTCACCAATTTTAATTTCATTTGGGTGTTTTAATCTTCAATTATGTGCATTTAAAGTCAGCCCTGTCTCTTCATGTTCACTTCTCTCTCAGGTAGTCGACTTTTTTACTAATCGTGTCATAGAAGTTTCTCTATGCGTACTTACTTAAATTCAATGATTTAAAGCTTTTTGGATTCAGCATTTTTTCTAGTATAAGCATTCAAAGTTTCATAATCATTGGATTCTTACATCTTGAGTTCTGTTCATTTTCCTGCTCATTGGTCTCATTACTATAGCAGCCCGTGAAAATCGGGATGATGTCATCACTTGTTAAACATCATTCTCACTATGTGTTTCATTATTTTTTTTGATATTACTCTTGAAAGCTAGATCTTTAAGTTAAATAGACTTCAGGAAAAGGAATTAAGCTAATTGGTGTTGTGCTAAGAGAATTATGCAAAACACTAGATAGGTGTATGAACCAAAACAGGAAGTGCTTCACATCTGAGCTAACTCCAACTTATCTGTTTTGATCTATCTTTTTGTGAGTGATCTTCCAAGGTACATAGGGTGTCTAATACATCCACTAGCAAGCTAAAAGGTCCCACCACATATTCGTGGAGTTCATTTGGCTGGTGTAGACCAAGGATTTTGCAACACCTCTTCATCTTCAAGCACATATCTATCCATCTCTTCACAGTAACATCGAAGCTAATCTTAATGTTTTCTTCTCTATACATGAATGGTATCATATTAGGCACCCCAAAGGTAAAGAAGATGTAGCCATTGGTATAGTTTATTCTTTTTCTCATATTTTCAACAATATTGAAATTAATCCTTCACTAGTAGTAGATTTGTTGTTGGTCTAAAAGATCATATTAAATGCATTGTTGTTATTCTAATTCTAGTCATAAGCTAGTAAATTTTTGGAAAGGGGTTGGTTATATTGTCAAGCACTTCCTCTTGATGGGGGGACTCATGGTTTCCTCTTTGACTCACAGACGTAAAAACAAGGTCTTGATTCGTGGTGATAGGCAGAGAAACATCTTTTGAACCTCATCATGACAAAAGACTAGGTTGATACTTCTCATAGAACTAGATCCTCCTCAAATAAGCAATGAACTCGTGACCATGATCATGTTGCTAGACTTGATATGTGTTAACCTTAAAGATAGTCATGGGCAAGTAAAAGGCAATAGCCAAGATAGGAGGAAGTGTTTTCTTTCCTTTTTCAAGAAATACCAGCTTTGGATCTCTCAATATCCTTCCCTCATTTGGGAAGCGATAGATAAAACATCATGAACAACATAACAACGTCTTATATGGTTTCCTCAATGTTTATAGGCATTGGGAAGAAAGAGAGCAAAGATAATGAAAAATGTTAATGCTCTTTTATTCCCTCATGATCATAACTCTTCTATGAGCTCTAACACTCTTCCCAAGTTTACTATAGTGGGTAAACAAACTCTAGATATCCTTGAACAACTTCATTGGAGCATTAAGGTGGGATATATGACGATGGAAAAGATAAAATAAAATTTCTTTGGTGTTCTTAAGAACACTAGCAAGCTTGAATAAAGAAGCATGTAAGTGGCACCAATTATGAACCCGAATTTCCAAGGCCTTGTGATTTGAAAAAATGAAAAATTGTTCAAGCTCGCAAACTCATGTCCCAATTTCTTTGCAAAAATGAATAATGAAACCTTGTAAATCTCATGGTATTGATGGTGTTCCAAGTGACGTTTTCTTGGAGATTACTCTCTTAGGTATGAAACTACTAGAAGAAGTACTCTTCACATTGACATAAACACTAGGGTTATGAAATCGGTTTAAGAAAGAGGGACCAAGGATGACCCTAATAATGAGAAACCCATTAATTTTCTAACCTCCATTTAACGATGTGTCTCCTCTTTTCTATCATGGGAGCACTAGATTCTGCCCTCTGACTACACTACTCAAGGTTTCAGAAATATACTTCTGATTACAACATCACGCGCGTATGGGAAATAATACAAGAATTTGGAGCTGATACAAGAAGTCCCACAACCTAGGACAAATAGGTATGGTTTACTCAACTAGAGATGACACACGAGATCCCACAACCCACGATCCTAGGTATGAAACAAGATATCTGGATTACAAGAATTCCCTTTATGGAGATGAACTAGATACAGAAAATAACTCAACAAGATCTCCTAGTGATAGATTTTAAGAGGACAAGTTAGGATGTCCAAGAACTAGACTAGAAAAGATTGGAACAAGGAACAAGACAAGAACTAGAACTCAAACTTGGAGAGTACTTACTTGGCCATCATGACTCCTTGAGATCCCAAGATTGGTATTGGCAAGAATGAGTATGAATGTGGCCAATCCCTCCTTCTATAGGTTTTCAAAGGGCAATTACGTATCAATGATATCATCCATGATGTCATCAATTCCAAAAATGATCTTTGGATGTTATAATCAAGCAAGAAGACAGTTGATATTAGGGTGTTTTGGCATGTCTGAGACACAATGGAAGGACTAGTTTTCCCAAATTCTGAACCAAACAAGAGATATAGAAAGTCACATGGAATCTAAAGTTTAAGATGTTTCCTTTGTCCATGACATCATCACCTCCCCCTCAAGCGACATGTTCCATGAGGAACAATTATGTGACTACAATTTCTTTTAGAACTTGAATCTTCATAGTTCTTGGTCTTTTTAGAGTTCTTGATATGTGGTACTGGAACATGATGATGACAGATATCCATAATGAAAGTGGAAAGGGTTTGTAGTATATCTAGGTGAAGAATCAAGATCCTGATTCTCATGATGGGCGGCATTTCCTCTTTTAATTTTGATGATGATCCTTATGATGTGGGATGGTGAGTGTAGAAGTCCCAATTCCAACTTGCTTCTTCTTCTTAGGACATTTGAATACCATATGATCAGATGCCTTACCTCAGCCAAACGTAATTATTATGTCACTTAAGGGGAATATGTAGGATTAATATACTCCATAATATCCATATCTTTCTCAAGGATAGGTGCAAACCATAAAAGAGTAGGACCACATAAAAGATATCCTATGAGTAGTAGTTAAGAAGAGTTATCTGGGTACCTCTTTGGTTGCATCCTTATGAATAGCTTCATTTGTTGCACGAATCCTTGAAAATTTGATCTTGTGACATCAAATTTCTCAGGCATGCTCACTTTTGGACTTCTCCTCATGTTAGTTGTCTTGGGGGTACTTGAAGAAGATTGATTTACAATGATATGTAGCTCTTGGATTTGCCTTTGAAGTTTAGTGATTACATCTTGAATATTCTGTTGTTGAATTGTTTGTTTTTTTTCTCGTATCTCTTGGACTTTTTCCTAATTTACTTTAAGTGCAAAAAAAATTTCTTCACGAATAATCTGCATGGTGCCTAGTCTTGAAGAAGGTAGTCTTGCAAAAATGTCAGGGGAGCATTAGATTGTGCCCTTTGACTACACTAAACAAGATTTCGGAAATATACTTCTGATTGCAAGACCACCCATGTAGCAAAAATAGTACAAGAATGTGGACGTGATACAAGAAGTCCCACAACACCGCACTGATAGGTATGAGTAACTCTAGTAGAGAAGATACACGGGACCCCACAACTTGGGATCATAGGCATGAACCAAGATATCTAGATTACAAGAATTCCCTTTAGGGAAATGAACTAGATATAGAAAAACACTTGACGAGATCTCATACTATGAGATTACAAGAGGAAGAGATAGGATGGCCAAGAGCTAGACTAGACAAGACTAGAACAAGGAACAAGACAAGAAATAGGAATAGAACTTGGAGAGTACTTACTTGGCAGTCAGGACTCCTTGAGCTCCAAAGACAGGTACTAGCAAGATTGAGTATGAATGTGGCCAACCCATCCTTATAGAGGTCTTCCAAGGGCATTTCAATGGCTGCTACGAATTGATGATATCATGAATGATGTCATCAATTCAAAACATGATCTTGGATGTCAGATTCAAGCGAGAAGTTAGTCAATATTAGGGTTTTGGCATGTTCCAAAGGTAATGGAAGGATTAGTTTTTGCAAATTCTTAACCAATCATGAGATATAGAATTTCACATGGAGTTTGAGGTTAAGGATGTTTCCTTTGTCCATGATATTTACTTCCTAGAATACTTAGCTCTTTTATGATCAAATCATAATGAGAGAGCAAAGACATCTTATCAAGGTTAGGTATATCATTGATGCTATCATCTTCTTATGGGAAGTCTTGGATTATGATAAATCTCTCCAACACCATGTCTACTTTTCTAAAGTGTAATTTTATAATTATTATGATATAATAGAATGGGGCTTCAATTTGTAGTATTTATGTGATATTGTGGCTAGCAAAAGGATCATCAAGTATATTGGTATCCTCTTTTGGAATGCTTATTCTAGGGTTTTTTATGAATGGATCTTTTTCTAACTTTTAAGATTCTTGGATCTATTCAAGCTGTTTTTCTTTTAAATATTCTTCTTTTTTATATAGGGTGGTTAGTTTGAGATGCTATGAGTGTGGACAACATCAAAGGTATTACTATCCCTTATGCCCCCTCCTCTCTAGGCTTAGAAATGCTTGCTTATGACAATAACATGCTTTCCTATGCTAATGATTTTCTTGGTAATAACTTCAACATTGCTTGGATAATTTATGTTCGGTTAGTAGTCATAAGGTCAATCCCCAAAAACATCCTATATGCCATCTTATTATATTGTTGCTGATTGTCTTACTGACAAGGCTGTGAGATCATTAAAGAAGGGAAAGTTCTTAGGTTGTAAGGTATCCCTATGGGTCTGATAATTCCCTTCAAACATAAAAAGCATATGAAAATGTGAAAGAACTATGATCACTAGTAGGCGAAATGATCTTACCAACTCCTATTATAGAATAAGAGGATTTTTTAGCGCATTTGATAGTATTCCCTCTAGGGGTAACCTCAACAAAACTTAAGAAACTAGGCTACGAGGTAATATGTTTGATTCCCTTACTCTCAAAATATCAAATATCTAGGTCTACTCTACTACAAAAATGCACTTGCCATGAGGAGATGGGTCCTAAGTGCATACACCAATAAAAACCTAGTCTTTATTCTACACAAAATTACCAAAATTTGTGTTTCGTAAAGAGCCCTCTACAATAGCTTTTCCAACCTCTTTTTTCTTAGCCTCTTTTGCAACTATTTTTGGATAAATCTTTATTACATGATCATTTTCTTTACAATGTTTTCCAAATTGTTTCTATTTTTCTATTTTTCTCTCATCTCTATCTTCCTTCTTTGATTGTATAGCATTAGTAGATTTATACTTGCTATTGATATATTTAGGTAGTGATGTGTGTGAACACTCTAGGACCAGCGAGGCACTTTTTTCCCTCTAAATGAGGACCAGCGACTTGTATATATGCCTATTTCCCTAATGGGGTACTTACCTTTGTACATTCTAGTGGTAATACATTCAACATTGTGTGTTGTGCTCCAAGCTTCTTCTTCTTCCTTGTGCTATTCACGCGCTTCCATAGACGTCTTACTCCAACAATTGGTATCAAAGAAGGTTGCCACTTCATCTAGGGCATTGTCTACACCTCTCCGGTTGTAGTCTCAGAATCGCACAAAATTTGTTAAGCATACTTAGGGTGTTTTTGAGCTGGTCTGGCCTCCCAACACACTATCACAACGCTTGTGTAGGCTATCTTGTCTTTTTGTGCCAAAGGTATATACTAGTTTTGGTTCGCTAGTATAAGCATCTCAAAACCTACTACAGGTTTAGGAGACCTCCTCTAGGGAATTCTGTTCAGCTTTTTGAGATACAAACAATTCTCTGCATCAAGGTATTTTAGTCACAAGCCATGGCTGAAAGCAGTGATGTTTTCTGTATGTTGGTTGTTGAGCATAAGCTGGATGGTACCAACTACCCATTATGGGGCTTATATGATGCGTCATGTATTGGTCACAAAAGGACTATGGAATATTGCGTAGGGTGTTAAAAGACCTCTTATTACACCTAGGAATACACATACTGCAAATACAGGTGCTCGAGTTGATGGAGATGGTATCAAACATGATGATATTCTGCAGATTCCTATTTGTGCTACTGTTTTTGTTTCACCTACTGCAGAGCAAATTTGTTAAGATGGCAGAGATGCTCAAGCACATGCATTGATAGCTTTTTTTGTCAAACATACCATTATTCCTCACATTCAATCTTGCAGAATAGCTAACAATCCTTGGGATACACTTACCACATTCTACCAGGCTAGGAATGAGGCTCATCTAACTTACCTCCGAAAACACTTCGAGAGTGAGCACATGAATGAAGGTGATTCTATGGACAAATTTCTCACAAAGATCAAGGATTTCAAAGAACATTTGAATTTTGCAGATGAAGTTATACCAGATAGCTCACTTGTTCTTTTCGTTCTCCCTTGTCATTTCAGGACTTAGTCTCTGTTCTATTGCACAAAGTGATGGAGAGTGTTAATCTCCAAAAGAACAAGATATCCTTGATGTTAGACCACCTCATATCAAGAATAACTTTAGACTCCACTTAGTTTTAAAGAACAATCACCAAACCATCAAGAAATTGATCAACTGTGAAAAAATCACTTCTCAGAAAAAGTCTGTTGCACATTAATCATTCATTAACTGATCATTCATGTAAAGTTTTTTATAGAACTTTGTAGAGTATGTCGCCTAGAGGTTGCCCATCTTCTCCAAGTTTAAACACTTCAAATGCTTGAGTACATTGTGAGAAATGACTCAAAGAATGTACCTATGTCTGAAACTATCTCTCTGTAATGACGACTTTGACACCTGTACTTTCTAAGCTATGGTTCTCCCAAACTATAGCCCGTTTAATCAAATGCTTTTAGGCATAGATGGCTTACCTCTCAACTTAAATTTTGAGTCCTCATTTGTGTAAAACGTTACACTATGCACTGAGCATTGTCCATTTCTTTGACCATCGAATCTGCGCCTCTTTCCGAAGACATTCAGAACTTTCTACATATGAATGTTCCTATTCAAAATTCTCTCAACCTGTTTGCAATTGGACTCTCAAACTTTAACCATAGATGGATTAACTATGGATTTAGACATGTTCAAAAGGATTTCTCAAAAGGTTAACTACAGAAGGAGAATCAAAGGAAAGATCGACGTGCAATTCTCTAAAAGATTTTTCTTCTCATAATTTCTCATACATCTGATGGATGACATGCATAATGTTCATCTCATTCTCTCCTATTCCTCTATTCTTCACATCTATTGTCTTCTCTATCTCTTCTATATCTCACACCCCGAATATGAACATGTATCTCTCTCTCTCTCTCTCTCTCTCTCTCTATATATATATATATATATATATATATATCTATATATATATATATATATATATATATATATATATATATATATATATATATATATATATATATATATATATATATATATATATATATATATATATATATATATATATATATATATATATATATATATATATACGAGCCTAACTCGTCAATTTTCCAAATACATTGAAAATATTTACAAGAGTAATGTACAAAAGAACTTTGTTTCTGAATCTCTTCTTTCTTGAAACTTATCTTCAACCTTCCATTCATTTTTCCACTTCTGGATTTTATGTAATCACTAATTGTTGATTGTTCTGCTCCAACAACTCCCCCTCAATCATCAATTGTGATTACCTGCATCTTCTTTATTCCTGCATATCTTTAAACCTCTACAACTTTGGTCCATCCAAACTTTTTGTCATCATATCTGCAAGTTGATCTTTTGTAGGAGTATGCATGACTCAATTTCTTTATCAATAACCTTCTCTCTCAAAAAATGATACTGAATTTCAATATGTTTAGTTCTAGCATGAAACACAGGATTTGCTGCCAAATATAAAGAACTCATATTGTCTCCACAAATGATAGGAGTAGTCTGAATCACATCAAAACTCTTCATAAGTGTCTTTAGCCATATTACTTCCTTTGCAACTTCCACCATGCCTTTGTATTCTGCTTCTGTGGATGATAGAGCAACTCTATGTTGCTTATTAGAACACCATGAGATTAGCTTATCTCCCACATAACACAAATATCCATGTGTTGATCTTCTATCATCCAAATTACCTGCCCAATCTGCATCACTGTATATTTTGACTCTTGTATCTGAAGTAAACCCATAGTACAACCCTTCATTGAGTGTACCCTTGATGTACCTAAGTACTCTTTGTCTTGCAATCCAATATTCCTTTCTAGGACAATGCATGAGTTGAGATAGGACTCCAACTGCATATGACAAATTAGGCCTTGTTAATGTAGCATAAATCAAGCTACCCACCAAACTCTGATAGAGCTTCATATCTTTGAGTTCTTCTCCTTCATATTTAGTCAATCTATAATTCACTTCCATTGGAGTTGGTGCTATCTTGCAATCTTCCATTTTAAATTTGGTTAGCAAATTTTTCAGATACCTTTCTTGAGTTACATATACTCCATGTTGAGTATACGAAATCTCCATTCCCAAGAAGAATGACAAATTTCCCAAATCACTGATTTTGAATTCTTTCTCCATTTGTTTCTTAATCATTTGTATGCCTTTATCATCTGTTCCTGTAAGTATTATGTCATCAACATAAATACAAACATAAATAAATCCATCTTCACTTGCTTTGACTAGCAAGCTACTATCTGCCTTTGATGCTTGAAATCCAAGTTCCTTCAAGAACTTTACAAGCCTATAATTCCATGCCCTTGGGGCCTGCTTCAATCCATACAAAGCTGTCTTGAGCTTACACACATAATTTGGATACACTTGATCTTTGAACCCTTCTGGTTGCTCCATGTAAACTTCATCTGAAATGTAACCATTCAAAAAAGCATTTTTAACATCTAATTGAGATAATTTCCAACCTTTGCAAGCACCAATTGCTATGAGTGTTCTGAAGGTTGTCATTTTTGCCACAGGACTATAAGTCTCATCATAGTCCACTCCATATGTCTGTGCATATCCCTTCACAACAAGTCTCGCTTTGTACCTAGACACAGTTCCATCTGCAAATCTTTTTGTTTTGTAAACCTACTTACATCTAATGATTTTCTGGCTATTAGGTTTAGGAACCAGATCCCATGTCTAATTTTCCATCAATGCATCATACTCCTCTTGCATAGCTTCTTCCCAATTCTTCTTCCCTTTGGCTTCATCATATGTAGATGTACCTTCATCTGCTTTTATAATGTAAGCATAATCCTTAGTAGTCAAGAATGAAGTATCATAGCTATACCTTGTAGGTTGCCATTTGTGCCTTGTAGACCTCCTGAGTTCTCCACTTCTTGAAGTTTCTGGTTCATCACATTCTGGATCAAACCTTGGCACTTCGTCACCTCCAACTTGTATTTCATTTTTCTCTTCTTCATCAAATATCTGAACCTTTGTTTTACCTTTCTTCTGATTCGTAATTTCTTCAGCTTCTGCATACACATTAGATGTACCTGCATACCAAGTACTTTGCTCATGAAATGTAACATCCTTGGACACAAGGAATTGTTTTGTGGATGGACTCCACAACCTATAACCCATCTGCTTGTCATCATAACCAATGAATACATACTTCTCTGCTTTAGGCTCCAATTTATGCCTCAATTGAGATGGCACATATGCATATGCCAAGCATCCAAATATTTTACAATGATCCAAGGTAGGTCTCTTACCCCGCCAAGCTTCATATGGTGTCATACCCTGCAAAGCTTTACAAGGAAATCTATTAACCAAATATGTGGTTGTGTTTACACCCTTAGCCCATCAATAATTTGGACAATTTTTCTCTTTCAACATGGATCTTGCAAATTCAACGAGTGTCCTATTTCTTCTTTCTACTACTTTATTTTGTTGAGGAGAGTACCTTCAAGTAATTTCCCTCTTTATACCTGCATTCCACAAGTAATCACTGAACTCATTAGAAAAATACTCTCCCCCTCCATCTGACCTTAAGCTCTTCAATTTTTTTCGACCTATAATTCTTTCTACATATGCATGATAGTGTTTAAATGTATTAAACACTTCTGATTTGTCTTTGATCACATAGTTTGTGATCCACCTGGTAGCATCATCAACATATATGACATAATATCTTGAACCATTTATACTAAAGTCCTTTAAAGGACCCCACACATCTGTATGTACCAATTCAAGTCCTTCTGAATATATAAAACCATGCTTATTGTATGATTGCTTATGAGCCTTACCTAACTGACATGCTTCGCATCTGTATTTCATGTGTTGACCTGCAATGTTAGGCAATCCAAGTACTGAACCATTGTTTATCATTTCTTTGATACCTCTCTCATTAAAGTGTCCAAGTCTTTTGTGCCAAAGATCCAATTCTGACACCTTTTGCTCTCCATATGCAAACATAGCATGTCCAATATTTCCTTGTACCTTTAATGTGTTTATACCCTTGACTAGGGTCTTCAACATAAACTCCATCATTAGTGAACCTTACCTCATATCCTTTTTCCACAATTTGTCCTACACTTATCAATTTTTTAGGAATTGTAGGAACATACAAAACCTTACTCAAAAGAGTGCTTCCATCTTTGGCTTTGAATGAACCAATTGACTTTACCTTGTGCTTTGTATTATCACCTTTTTGGAGTTTATGATTAATTGCATTATAATCTAGATCAGTCATCAAGGCAATGTTTCCACTCAGATGGTTGCTACATCCGGAGTCAATATAAAATACTCTCATGTCTTCATGTGAGGCTTCACATGTTGCATTCATAATAAGAGTCGAATCTTCTTTCTGATCTGATGCATAATTGTAGTAGGTATTATTATATGATTTATTTTGGAAGTTTCTTCCTCCACCTCTTCCAAAAGAATTCCTACCACCTCTACCTCTGAAGTTTCCTCTCTGATATCTGCCACCTCTTCCTCTTTGATTAAAATTCTGATTAAAATTACCATTGCTTTGATTATTGTGCCAACAATCATGAGATAGATGATTGGTCTTACCACATATCCAACAAGCTCTGACATTATCTTTGTTATTTCTGCCTCTTCCTCTACTTCTGCCACTTCCTCTTCCTCTTAGGAAGTTTACTTGGCTTGGAGTACCTTCATCTTCAACTGATTGTTGCTTTCCTTTGCTAGCTTTCTTCTTGTCTTTAGAATACATTGCATGACCTGCACTCTTATCAATATCTCCTTTGATATCATTCTCAAAAGTTAGCATATGTCCTAACAATTGATTTAGATCAGGAGTGAAATGATCTAATGAAAGTTCTGTAGACAAAATAAAAGGCTTCCACTTCTCATCTCCTCTTAGCCCTGTGAGAATTTGTCTTACCAATTTATCTTCTTCAATATCTTCATCCACTGCACCTAAAGAATGTGCAATGTCCTTCATCTTTGTCACATAATCAGATATTGATTGTGAAGCCTTCTTCTTGAAGGTAATGAACTCTGCCCATAATGAAGCTTTCCTTGATTTGGTTCTGTTCTGAAAATGCTCTTCCAAAGCATTCCAAATGTCACTTGCACTTTCAAGTCCTCTAATATGAGGAAGCAAATAATCATTCACTGCCATGTAGATTATGCTCCTTGCTTGAGCATCCTTCTTCATCCAAATCTTTACATGTGCTAGCTCCTCCCTAGTTGGAACACTAGGATCTCTGAACTCTAGCTTTTCTTCCTCACCTGTGATATATCCCATCAGATCTTGCTCATAAGATGAGCTTCCATTCTCATAGACCAAGCTGGGTAATTTTCTCTATCCAACTTTTCAATTTGGAGACTATCTCCCATCCTTGCTTTACCTGTAGTCTCAAATATTTAGTCCTTATAAAGAATGAATTTACCTTAGTTTCGAATGTTGCTCCTTCTGATCCTTTTGAAAACCTTTATGTGTCTTCCTTCAATCTTTCTTCACACTTTATCCTTTTGATCCTTCGAGATGTAAAGTTTGTATGTCTGCAGTAGTTGGAGTCTCCCTTTCCTCAATTTTGATATAACCTGCTCTGATACCACTGATGGAGAGTGTTAATCTCCAAAAGAACAAGCTATCCTTGATGTTAGACCACCCTTATATCAAGAATAACTTCAAAGTCCACTTAATTTTAAAGAACAATCACCAAAGTATCAAGAAATTGATCAACTGTGAAAAAATCACTTCTGAGAAAAAGTCTGCTGCACATTAATCATTCATTGACTGATCATTCATGTAAAATTTTTGATAAAACTTTGCAGAGTATGTCAGCTCAAGGTTGCGCATCTTCTCGAAGTTAAAACACTTCAAATGCTTCAGTAGATTGTGAGAAATGACTCAAACAATGTACCTATGTCTGAAACTATCTCTCTCTAATGACGACTTTGACACCTGTAACTTCTAAGCTATGGTTCTCCCAAAATATAGCCCGTTTAATCAAATGCTTTTTAGCCATAGATGGCTTACATCTCAACTTATATTTGAGTCCTCATTTGTGTAAAACTTTACACTATGCACTTAGCACTGTCCATTTCTTTGATCATCAAATCTGCGCCTGTTTCAGAAGACATTCAAAACTTTCTACATATGAATGTTCCTATTCACAATTCTCTCAGCCTGTTTGCAATTGGACTCTCAAACTCTAACCATAGATGGATTAACTATGGATTTAGACATGTTCAAAAGGATTTCTCAAAAGATTAACTACAGAAGGAGAATCAAAGAAAAGATCGACGTGCAATTCTCTGAAAGATTTTTCTTCTCATAATTTTTTATACATCTAATGGATGACATGCATAATGTTCATCTCATTCTCTCCTATTCTTCTATTCTTCACATCTATTGTCTTCTCTATCTCTTCTATATCTCACACCCCCACTTTGAACATGTATCTATATATATATATATATATATATATATATATATATATATATATATATATATATATATATATATATATATATATATATATATATATATATATATATATATATATATATATATATATATATATATATATATATATATACGAGCCTAACTCGTCAATTTTCCAAATACATTGAAAATAATTACAAGAGTAATGTACAAAAGAACTTTGTTTCTGAATCTCTTCTTTCTTGAAACTGATCTTCAATCTTCCATTAATTTTTCCACTTCTGGATTTTATGTAATCACTAATTGTTGATTGTTCTGCTCCAACACAAAGACTAGTCTAGGCAGAACGGGTCTATTATGCATGTTGTAAATCAAGCTTTCAAGGCTAGTTAGAAGGACAAACGTAAATGGAGCTCTTCTACTAGTAAGTAGAAATCTACAAATGCTTCACTTTTGAAGAAGGAAGAAAAAGATGAGAAGAAATCGGAAAAGTAGAACTTGTTTTGCAAATATTGTAAAGAAAATGATCATGTTATCAAGCATTGTGGAAAATTTGTCACTAAAGAGGCAAAGAAGAAAGAAGACATAATGGTTGTTGCAGAGCCCTCTACACCAAAAACAGAGTCTACTAATGTTGTGCAAGAAGAATAATGGGTGTTTACTACTATTTGAAGTTTTGAGCCATCTTCTCATGAGCAATACATGTATGGAGTAGACTAAGATGTTTTGTACTTTGATAGTGGGACAACCAAACATATTACCTCGCAGCGCAGTTTCTCTTCTTGACTAGAGCTTTCCCCTATAGGGAATAGTATTACATGCATCAACAACTCCTCCTATCCGATTATGGGAGTTGGTAAGATCATTTAAACTACTACGGATGGTAGTTCTTTCACTTGGTCAGATGCTTCGTTTGTGCTAAGGATCAAGAAAAATCTTTTATCAATTTCTACATTAGCCAAGATTGGCTTGGTTGTGAAATTTATTGATGACAGATGTACAGTTCATGATCTGTCAAATGGCGACGTCATTAATGCTTCTGGCATTTTATGTCGTGGGCTGTATAAGCTCATAGATTATGAAAGATCTGTAAATGATTTGGCATATGCAGCAGATGATTCTTAGGCTATGTCAGATGCAAATATTTGGCATGCACATTTTGGTCATTTGAATTTTGCTAGTTTGCTAAGCCTACAGAAATTTGATATGATGTTTTCTTTGCCGAAACTTGAGGCACCCCATAAACATGTATGTGAAGGCTGTATTTTGGGCAAAATGTAGCGTTCTTCCTTCAGAAAAGATGGTTCGCTTCGGGCTACTCAGAAATTACAGCTTCTACATAGTGATGTTTGTGGTCCTATGCAAACACCCTCTTTTGGGAACTATCTTTACTTCGTGACTTTCATCGATGATTTTTCTAGCCATGCATGGGTATATCCATTGAAGGCAAACTCTGAAGTCTTTATGTGCTCCAAACATTTTCTGGTTTTGGCTGAAAATCTATCAGCATGTAAAATGAGCACCCTCCATTCTCATCGCGGGGGGGGGGGGGGGGGGGGGGGGGAGGGGGGGGGGGGGGGGGGGGGTATAAGTCGTCTATCTTTAATGCATCAGTGTATAGTGCCATATACACCTCAACAGAATGGATTTTTAGAATGAAAGAACAAGTAACTCATGGAGATGATGAGGTGTATGGTCAAGAGTCAGGCTATACCACATAGTTTCTTTCTTGAGGCTTTTATGTGTGCAACATATGTACTGAATAGGTGTCCTACTAAAGCGCTACAGTCTATCACTTCATATGAGGCTTGGCATGGTCGCAAGCCATTTGTTTCTCATCTCCATGTTTTTGGTTGTTTGGGATATGCATTAGTGCCTGAACAACATCACAAAAAATTTCATGACAAAGGAGTAAAATGTATTTTTGTTGGTTACATTTCTAAAAGTAAAGGCTATCGTCTTTATGATCCACACACTAAATGCATTTTGGTTAGACGTGATCTTGTTTTTGTAGAAGATGCTATTCAAGCACTGCTTTCATGTACTAAGGAGACATATGTTAGCCTCAAAGACATGTATGATACTTTGCTACCCCTTTTTAAAGGTAGAAAGTCTAGTGCTAGTTTTAATGATGCAACTTCTCAACCTTTTCAGTTTTCATGTGATGATGCAGATCATTCCATTTGTGCTATAGATTTACATGATGCACTTGTTGATGAGAGAGCTTATATTGAGCAGGCAAAAACTATGCCAAAATGACTGGTACAACCTTGCGTGATAGCAAATTAGATGCACCTCTGTCATATCGTACTCAGTCACGATCTCGTCGTGCCTATTTTGCATCAAATTGATATGCTATGGCTGCCTCTAGTCTCTATGATGAGATTTAATCTCTTTCGTTTGATGATACACAAAATTCTTAACATTGGATGGCTCCAATGCAATCTGATTATAATGCTATCATGAAAAATGGTACCTCATCTTTATGTGACTTGCCTCCTTGCAAGAAGGCCATTGGCACTAAGTGAGTATACAAGCTGAAGCATAAACCTGATGGAACAGTTGAAAGGTTTAAATCTAGGCTTGTTGCAAGGGGTTATGTGTAGGAAAGAGGCATTGATTTTGATAAAACCTTTGCTTCTTCTTGCCGAATGAGTACTGTTCGTAGTATCTCTGCACTTGAAGCTCATCATGGTTGCATTGTACATCAGTTGGACATTCAAACAACATTTCTAAATGGTGACTTGCATGAAGAAGTGTATGTTTTTTAGCTTCATGGCTTTATGAAAAAAGGGCATGAAAACCAGGTGTGCGGGTTAAAGAAGGCATTATATGGTTTAAAGCAAGCAGCATAAGCTTGGTATGAAAAGATAGATGCCTATCTCAATGCACATAGTTTTGAGAGCACTCCAATTGAAAGCACCTTATATGTTAAGCATGCTAATGATGTGCTTCTAATCATTGTGGTGAATGTTAATGACATGCTGCTCAATAGTCCTCATGACATGCATATTGTTGATTTTCAAGGCTGATTTGCATGCCCCATTTGAGATGTCTGATTTGGGGCATTTGCATCACTATTTGGGCATTCAGTTTATGCAACTTGATGGTGGAATGACTTTGTGTCAAATGAAATATATTGACATATTATTGCAGTATTTTGGCCTTGAAGACTATAAGCCCATTGCCAATCCTATGGAGACAGGTTTACGATTGAGTCTTCATGATGTTGGAGATGCATTTGATGTTGTTCTCTATCAACAATATGTTGGATGCCTGATTTACATATGCATTACTCGGCCAGATATTCAATTTGCTGTCTCACAAATGAGTAGGTTTATGCATTGCCCAGGTGTCAAGCATGGGCATGCGGTTAAATGCATCTTTCGCTACTTGAGTGGTACCCGGCTACTTGGAATTGTTTATCCCAAGGGGGGATCACTGCCACCATATTTGCATGCTTTTTTTTATAGTGATTGGGCTGGTTGTTATGATACTTGTGTGTCCACTAGTGGCTTTTGCTTCATGCTTAGTAGCTCATGTATATCTTTGTTGAGCAAGAGTCAACCTAGTTTGGCCACTTTGAGTTGTGAGGTTGAGTATAGGGAAACTTTCACAATGACTGTTGAGTGTGTGTGGCTCAGATGCCTTATGGCTGATTTGGAAGTTGGTCAGCCTTATACCTCCATCATCTTCACTAAGAGCTAGAGTGCATTGGCAATTGCAAGGAACCCTATTTTCCATGCTCGCACTAAGCACATTGAGGTGCATTAGCACTATGTTATGGAGACATTTTTTGCTAGGGAAATCATCTTGGCATATGTGCTCACGTAGGAGAACATTGGAGAATTTTTTACAAAGGCACTGCCTAGGGAGAAGTTTAAAGCTTTCGAGAAAGATTTGGGATTACTTCCTTTTGAGGATTGATTCCACATAGCTTGGCACTTCCTTATACATGAGTGCTAGCTCCTTGTTCACCGCATCAATCCTAGGGGGCAATTTGTTGGTATATTTAGGTAGTGATGTGTGTGAACACTCTAGGACTCCCGGGGCACTTTTTTCCCTCTTTAGAAGGTTTTTTTCCCCGCTTGTATATATGCCTATTGCCCTAATGGGCTACTTATCTTTGTACATTCTAGTGGTATTACATTCAGCATTGTGTGTTGTGCTCCAAGCTTCTTCTTCTTCCTTGTGTTGTTCCCATGCTTCCGCAGACGTCTGACTCAAACACTTGCTAGTAGATGAGCTCCATTTTTCCTTATCGTTTGAACTAGGGAAGAAAGCTTGATCTAGAATAGGCACGATCAATCGGTTCTGCATAGATTCATCTTCATGCAAAACATAAAACAAGTTCTTGAATTTTAAGGATTTTGGATTTCCTTTCATCATCAACCAAAGAGTAGAAGCAAAACTATGATATGAATCTAGAAGGACATTTAGAACAGTCTACACAAGTGAGCTATCTAGTAACACTTCATCAACACAAATCAAGTGTTCCTTCAAATCTTTTATCTTCATCAACATTTCATCCAATTCAAACCTTTCTTTGTGATTAGTATATTCCCCATTATCGTGCTATAATTCGGAAATTGATTAGTGGTCCTTATTTGATGTGCATACATAAATAGTTCGTTCTTTTTCAAAGACCAAATATGGTTGACATATAAATAATTCAAAATACATACATAACTCTCTTGTTGATTTACATAAAATGTCCAAGGTCATTATTGCTCCTGTTTCTGGAATACGCAGAGAGTTGCCGCATGCTACCCTATTTTCGTCCACTCCCAAACCATATTTTCTTCCACTCCTTGGAACGCAAGCTTATTTGATTACCCGTTCTCCGAGATAGAGCAGCTTATGCTTCCTGTGCAGCGATTAATCGTCCCTTATTCTTATTCTACCACGATTGACAAACTAGTGACTCAAAAGGACAGTTCTCCACAAACTGTCGAGAAAGAACATAAATTTAACCTCTGGACGACATCACATTTGTTAGATCGTCATAGCCTGAATCTCCAAAGAGACGTTGACGATCAAGAAAGAGGCAACTGCTCTTCACGTGTAACACAGACATATAATGGACAAGAAAATTGCAGGTCAACCGAAGAAATTTGCAAATAAAGTGATCATAGATATATACATACATCCTGTCGTCCCTTCTCAACGGCACAAGAAGATCCTGCACCATACTCATGAACAAAAAGTACGACTTAACTACGGTAGAGAATAGATGTGGAAAGGAAGGTGAATAATGCTGCAGAAAAGGATGGAATGATACTACACATGATTCTTCCCTTATATACATGCTGGCGGTGACGACAGATACTGAAAACACCTGCAGAGAAACGAAACTTTGCTTGAAGTCGTGTGGAAAAGCAGGCTCATGGATGACCATAGCCGCTTCCATACCTACCACGACCGCCGTAATAGCCTCCTCCGCGTCTGCGATCGTAGTAGCCATCATGCTTTCCGTGATAGAAACCATGGCCCCTTCCATAAGTGTCTTCCTCCGTAAGGACCACCATGATAATACTTCGCCTGGTCAAGATTCATTGCGTCTCCTGCAGCTTCGACATTTTTCTCGTAGCTAGTCGCTGCTTCTGATCTCTTGCAGTACGCAAGAGCCAGCATTGCCAAGATTAATAAACAAACAGGCACCACCTTCATGCTCGCCATGTTGGTCATTACGAGAGACGTTCTGCTAGGATGAAGGAGAAGTTCGTCGTTTAAATAGAGAATAGAGGTGAGACATCCATTGTCGATGCTGCTGCCACGTATCCACGGATAGTGATGGAGGCCATGGGTCGAATCAAGAAAGTTAAGTGAAACACTGAAAGGAAGGGAACTTGGGCGGTGCATAGAGGCGTGACGATTGAAACGGCATGTGCATATGGTGACGAGGACTGCAACCATGTCTGAATTTATGATGGGTTTGTGAGTGAACACTGAGATGGGCTGTTGAGTAAGCACTGACCCTCTACGAAGTCAAAATGCGACCATAAAGAGCTTATTATTAGTCATCAACTTGGACCGTAAAGAATGAGAATCATCAAAGTTTTTGTTTTTGTCAAATAAAGCAGAACCTACGACGTTCGAAAAAGCGGTTACAATGGAGAGTCGAGACCATGAGGCTACGCAATGGCCAAGCCCAGAGCCACTTTGGTGGGACAAATACAACTCAAGGAGTCTCTCTCTCCTTCCAGTTACTGGGAGGAATGGAAAGGATAAAACAGAAAATACTTACAAGAGGAGCATCTTTTACATTGAATACAGTTGATAGTAACTCTTGATTCAATGTACTAAGGAGACATCAATTAGTTCCAAGGAGAAATTTGTTTGTTTTCATGTACTAAGGAGACATCATATAGCTCCAAGGAGTCGGCGGCTATGGTGAGTAACGGGAAGAAGAGGAAGCTCCGTCAACGTCCAACAGCTCCCATCAGCAACAGCAACGTCTAGCAGCTCCGTCCAGCAACACGTCTAGCTCCATCCAACAACTTTCTTAGTCTACGCAAAACTGGGTATAACTGAACACTGTTTGAGATTGGTCAACATCGGGAGCGTCCACAGCGAGCTCCGTCCTGCAGCACGTCCGGATCCCTCAGCAAAAACATCATCTAGTAGCGTTCTCACCAAGCTTCGTCAGCAACAACTACGTCCAACAGAAAGCTACGCGTACACCTGTGTCCAACTTGTCCAACTCCTTCTTCCTAGTTGCTCTGGGGGCGCCGGGTGTGTCCATCGGGCTTCTGTCAGTGGTGCTTTTTGTCGCTCGTGCTTCGACCCTCAATCAGTCACGATTGATTGTCTAGTTTTGTCCATCATGAAGGGTCAGGTGTGTCCATCGGGCTTCTATTAGTAGTGTCTTTTGTCCCCCATGCATCGGCCCTAAATCAGTCGCGACTGACTGCGTAGTCTCTTTCCATCACCTGTACTGTCGGCTGGTCTTGAATTTTGGGTTTTAATTGGCATTTGAAAAGCTTTTCTTCCTTATGAGCTCTGAGACTCGCACTCGTCGAGGGGTTTGCTCCTTTGGTTGGCTTGGCTGCAAAACTCGTTCATAACTTGGGAATTGAGACATCGAACACACGGAGTGCAACTTGGAGAAATAGTATTCAAAATTCGCTCTCAGGCAATGAAGTACCTTAACCACCCACTCAAAATGGCTGAGTCCCATGTGTTCTACCTTTTAAGTGAAGCTTAATTGCATGTTCTCCTTGACCTTCCTCATTGGTGTAGCCAATGATGCACACATCAATGGATGTGAAGCTTTTACTCGTAGCTTGAACTCAAACAATTTCGAAGGATACTAAGAAACTAAGTCCATTATTCAAGGGCTCTTCTTCTTCTCGACCTTCTAGAGCTTGGGCTGGGATGCTTGGGCACTTTGGTTTGGATATAAGAAGACTTCGCTCCTTGTGGCCATCTCTATGGATGCGAGGGCCCCTTCCCTCGTTATCAGTAATTTACCTCCTGTTATCACTGGTGAGGCAGATGTTGCCCCTAGTTCATCAGAGACCATGGTGGCCGCTTGGTTTGTTCTTAATCGTGAGGTGATCCTTTCCACACAAGAGGAATTCAAGAGAACTTGCCTCATTGGCCAGCTGCTCAGTCCTGGGTCTCTAATGCATTCTGTGCACCAGTGGTTTCGCAAAGAGTGGTTCCCTCGTGGCATTCTAGTGAGTAAGTGCCAATTCCTTCCAACCACACACCTCTTGCTAGTTTTTGAGAACGAAAAAATGGAACTCTAAGCCCTCAGTGTTGGGTTTTGGCAAGTGGGTTTTGCCACTCTTTGCCTCTTCAAATGGGCCCCAGATTTCATGCCCGACAACTCTAAACCCCTTCAGAACCCTCTCTGGGTTGAGCTCCCAAATCTCCCTTACTTTCCTTATAGCTTTTTGTGGGGTATTTTCTCTCCAATTGGCAAGCCACTGGCCTCGCATGGAGATGTTGGGGGTTTCATATATGAGGGCTCAAAACATGCATTTAATGCTCGTTGGCATCCTCAAATGTGTGTGGAGGCAGATCTTAGCAGGCCTCTTCCCTAGAAAACTATTTACCAACTTGGGTGAAGGGGAATCTTGGGTTCAAGAGATCACTTTTAAAAACCTACCCAATGCTTGCTTTCAATGTCGTTAACAGGGCCATAGATTTAAAGACTACCCCCTAAAGCAGAAGAAGAAGCAAGAAACAGCCAGCAAAGCCCAAAGTCTGAAGGGGAAGCACGTCACCTAACCATTGAAGAGAAAGATAAGGTTGACCAAATCCCAAAAATGACTCAAAAGGGTTTAGAGAGGTTAGAAGAAGAAGGAAAGCTAGCCCTAGGAGAAGCTCAAGCCCATGGAGAGTTTTAGAGAAGACCCGCACACCTCTAAAGTCACTCGATAACTTATATTGCAACCTTGAGAAGGAGGTTAACGAGCTTGATTATCCGAGAGGGATCTGGGACTTTGTGGGCAGAAGTAACATACCCTTGGAGTGGCCCCCCTCTAATGAGGTCAATCAAGAGGACTACATAACTAGCAAAGAAGACAAATTCACCACAAGTAATGAGGAAAATATGGACAATGAAAGTTCCATCATTGGAAAAACAATACTGGAAATGGCCTCTCCATCTCCCCCACTTGAGGCTTCCCGCAAAGGGAAATAGTTGGCAGATATGCCTTGGAAAAGCCCCCTTAAATTGAAGGTGCATGGTCAGGACCATCCCCCCTCAAGAAAGAAAGAAGACTCCAAGAGGAAAAAAGAGAAGTCCCACCCTCGGAATGAGGGAAATGCAAGAAAATGATCATCGCTTCACTGAAAATTAGGGGGCTAATTGACCCCACAACCATCAACGTAGTTTCTGGTGGAACTTCCATTGGTATCAATCATTTCTGGGCTAATAATCTTGACTCCATGAGTGAAGATAGAAATCATAGGTGGATGGCCGTTACATTTAGCACCCCCTTTCAATTCTCCCTGATCTCTATGTATGCTCCAAACGCGCATGCTATGAGGATTGATACTTGTTCCTCCTTGGACTTGTTTTCTCACAATGTCATGATTTGCGGTGACTTCAATACGGTGGAGGAAACCTTTGATAGGTTGAACAACAAGGGCAGCATCATTAATGGCCAGGGGAAAGATACATGGGACCAAACCAAACTATTTTTGGATTTGGTTGAAGTCAAGGACTTGAATGGTTTTTCTTGTTCCAATCTTCAATCGGGTGTGGACTTGAGGAAAGGAAGACTTGGCAGAAGCTACATTTCACAGAATCTCATCCATCATTGGGGTCCTCCCACCCTAACACAACGTATCAACCTCACCGTCTCAGACCATTACCCAATGGTGTTCACCTTCCCCCCTCTATCTAAAAGTCGCAAGGCACCATGGTTTTACGCCAGTCTGTTTGTCTTCTCACTCCCATCTATCCATCAAGAAATCACTAATGCTTGGCTTGAGGCCTTCCTCTTCTACACCTCTCCAGCCAAGTATTAGAGAAACACGATGGAAAAGTCTCGTCAGATCTTGATTATGATGTCAAAGGCTGTCAAAAGCATTTTCCCAAGACGTAGAGAAAACCTTTACCGACAGCTCTGGAGACTTAAACAAGAAGTTAATAAAGGGAAGATTCAAGCTCAAAAGGGACTCCAAAATATCAGAGGAAGATTAAGATATGAGGAGAAGATCAAAAGGAAAAATCTTCATATTTATTTTAAGGAATGGTAGGCTCGTAAGGCAGATAGACCTTCCAAAGAGATGTGTAATATTCTCAGAAGAAAACAAATTAGAGACAAGATCCCGCTACTGCTTGACGAGAATGGGGTGGAATGTAAGAGAGAGGAAGAAAACATTGGCATTATAGAAGCACACTCCACGAGTCTCTCGAGTGGTGCTTGTCCCTTCTCCCCCCATAGACCAGACTACATGGCCACCATCTCTAGGACTTCCTTGCATAGAATCCCATGCAACTTGAGTGCTCTGCTTGATGCCACCATTCTCGAGCACGAGATCCTTGAAGTTATTGATTCGCTTCAACATACACAACAATGATAAGAAGCACATCATTAGCCCACTCAACACATAAGGTGCTTTTAGTTGGACTATTCTAAAAAAACATGTGCAATCAGATAGGCATGTATTTTTTCATACCAAGCACGTGGTGCTTGCTTTAAACCATATTATTATTTGTTTAACATGTACATCTAGTTCTCATGCTAATTTTGAACAAAGCCACGGGACTGAAACATACACTTTTTCATGCAAGTCATCATTCAGAAATGTTGTTTTAATATCCAACTGATGTACATTCCAACCATGATGAGTTGCAACAGCAGAGACGCTACGAATAGTAGTCATTCGCCAAGGAGGAGCAAAGGTCTCATCAAATTCAATACCTCATTCCTGTGCATAACCCTTTGCAAAAAGCCTAGCCTTATACCTGTCAACTATCCCATCTTGATTTCACCTTGTATACCCCCTTAGTGCCAATGGCCTTCTCGCCACGAGGTAAGTCATATAATGACCAAGTACCATTCTTCATTATACCATCACATTCCGATTGCATAACATCCATCCAATTTTTTGAATTTTGTGCTTCATCAAATGAAACATGCTCATTCTCATCACAAAGACTAGATGTAGCCATAGCATAGCAATCTAATGCAAAAGAGGCACTATGGAAGCCTAAATGAGTACGATATGATAGAGGTGCATCTGATGTGTTGTCACGCAAAGTCTACACGAGCCAATTTGGCATAGTTTTTGCCTCCTCAATATCAGCTCTCTCATCAACAAGTGCATCATGTAAATCTGCATCAAGAATGGAATGACATCCATCATCACATGAAACCTGCAAAGGCTAAGAAGTTGCCTCATTAGGACGAGCACTAGACTCTCCACCTGTAAAAAGAGGCAGCAAAGTTTCATACATGTCTTTGGAGCTAACAGATGTCTCTTTCGTACATGAAAGTAAAGGCGAAATAGCATCTTCCATTGAAACAACATCACGGCTAACCAAAATGCATTTAGTATCTGGATGATACAAAGGATAGCCTTTGCTTTCAGAAATGTATCCAGCAAAAATACAATTTACTGCTTTATCATCGAATTTGTTGTGATGTTGTTCAGGCACTAATGCATATGCCACACAACCAAAACATATAGGTGATCAACAGATGGCTTACGACCATGCCAAGCCTCATATGGACTAATAGACTGCAATGATCTATTCCATCCCCCATATCTTCTTGTATCATATGTTTGTACTAGAGGAGGATCACGAGTTTGGAAGAGAAATAATAGCACAGTGGAATAGACCAATAGATAGAGTTGCAAGAAGAATAAAGAACAAGATAGATGCACACTAAGAGATAGAGAACTTAAATTCCTAGATTGCCAGGTTTAATGGACTTACAACGATGGTGCTATCCACCCGTGCGCTCCCAATGTGGAGCTTAGATGGCCATCTAGACAAACAATAGATGAAGGCTTACTAGTGTGCAATGCTATGTAAAGCTCAGCCTAGGTCATGCTTATATAGCTTTCACAAGGCCTTTTTGTATAGATAAACGTAGTCAAAAGATACAAAATATGCGGTAAAATATAAAATCTAACAATATCTCCATGACCAAAAGTCCTACCGTCTCAGCCCTATGCACTAGGAGGATAGGCCCCTCGGACCCAGTACAAGGGGGCAAGCCCCCCTCTTGGGCAAGTTGTGTGATGCCGCAGGGCCTTTATTTTCACCTTGAATGGACACCCAATGACCCAAAAGTTTATGCCCTACCTAACTTATTGGCTAGAGTCACATAGATCATCTATAACCATCAACGATCACACAGACCTCATCTAACATAGAAGTTAGGGTTCCACAAATGTTAGGGCTCTCACAATGGCTTCTCCTTGTAATGGGGACCTTACAACTTAGAGAACCATGGATCGTTTGTGGTCACTTGAGGGTGGCATACTGAGCATATTTTAGACCCCCCCCTCAATGTCCACCCTATCGTGAACTACCTCCTTGGTCCAATTCCAAGCTTTGGAAAGTGTCAAAGACGTTTCTCTCTCCCAAGAGCTTTGGTCAAAACTTCTCCTCCATTTTCTTTAGTTAGACAATAGTTTATATTCACAAACCCATCGTGAACCAACTCATGCAGATAGTGATACTGAATTTCTATGTGGTTGGTACGTGCATGTAACAGAGGATTCTTGGTCATTGCCATGCAACTTTCGTTATCACA
Source organism: Ceratopteris richardii (assembly GCA_020310875.1). Taxonomy (NCBI): domain Eukaryota; kingdom Viridiplantae; phylum Streptophyta; class Polypodiopsida; order Polypodiales; family Pteridaceae; genus Ceratopteris; species Ceratopteris richardii. Next base: position 65,220,295 of record CM035442.1, on the reverse strand, counting down.
CCTCAGATCTGTAGCCTCCTCTCCTTGTATTCCTATGTGCCATAGGATCCTCCTCAACCATACTACTTGAGATGCTACAACATATGCAACTTTCTACTCAACTTCAATAGAAGATAATGCTACTATGGATTTTGTCTTATTAATCCAAGAGAAGATCCCTGATCCTAAATAAAAGCAATACCCAAAAAAATGATTTTTGGCATCAATATCCCCTACCCAATCTGAGTCAAAGTATCCAACCAAAGATGATCGTTCTTCATAAGGAATACGATCATCATCGGTTCCTTTCACATACTTGAGTATTGGCATGCTTGCCTTCCAATGTGTTTGGCAAGGCTTATTAAAGAACCTACTTACAACTCCAACAACATAAGAGATATCACATCTGCTATTGTGCAAGTAGATGAGACTTCCAATTAATTTTTTGTATCTTCCAATATCTATTGGAGGTGAAGTATCTTCACTAGATAAGTTTGTGTTTACCTCCATAGGTGTAGACATTTCCTTGGAATCCTCCATGTCAAATGCCTTCAATATCTATCTTGCATTGTTTTGTTGAGAGATGAAAATCTTCCCTGGTTATTGCCAAACTTCAAGGCCTAAAGGAATAATGCATTAAGCTCAATTCTATCATTTCAAATTCTAAACTTAGGGCATCTTTCATTTTTTGACAAAGAGCATCATCATTTCCTATAATCACAAGGTCATCTGCATAGAGTACAAGCACAATTGCCTTCCCTCCTCTCTTTAGAAATTACAAGTTAGCATCAAAAGCACATATTTTGAAACCTACATCAAGAGACACATATCTATCCCTTGGTACCATGCTCTAGGGGCTTGTTTCAACCCATATAATGCCTTCTTCAACTTACATACCTTGTTTCTCTCAATGTAGAGCCTAAAACAATGGTGGCTAAGACACATAAACCTCCTCCTTGAGGTCTCCATTCAAGAATCCTGATTTGACATCCTTGTGATAAGAGTGGCCAACTCTTATGTGCAACCATAGCTAGTACTACTGAGATAGTACTCATTCTCGCAGTGTGGGAAAATGATTCAAAAAAATCAATGCCTTCAACTTGTGAATAGCCCTCTACAACAAGTCTTGCTTCGTAATTTTCTAGAGTACGAGCATCCATGTACTTTAGCTTCTAGAGCCACTTTGTGCCAATGACCTTTTGCTTAGGGGGTCAATCGAGTAGCTCCCAAGTTCTATTCTTCATGATATTGTTGTATTCTATTTGCATGGTAGCCCTCCAATTCAGATTATGGAGTGCCTCTTCCACATTGGTAGGTTCATTTTCTTCTTCCTGGATGAGATCATCCATCGAGGCTGTGTTTATAATATGGGTGCTTGCCCATCTCTATTCCCCTATTCTCTATGATCACCTCAGTCCATCTACAATATGTTCTAGTGATTGTCAAATAGGGTTTGCAGAATCATCGAGCTCCCTCACCCAATGTGGCAATGAATTTTCTACTTGGGTGCCAACAAGTTGGTGACTTTCAAAATTATCATCTCAAGTTGATGCTTCCTTCTCTTGTGCAGAAGGGATAGCTCTTGGGCCAGATTCATAGTGGATTGCCCCTTCACCTGATGATAAAGTTGTGAATCTCTTTTCCTGCTCCACTGCATGTGGCTGCTCCTTCTCGAACACCACATCATGACTCGCCATGATCTTCTTAGCCTCAACGTCAAAAAAATTATAAGCCTTCTGATCTTTGTTGTACCCTAGCAAGATACATTTGATGCTTTCTCGTTGAAGCTTGTTTCTCTCCCTATCTAAAACATGTGCATAACAATCACTTCCAAATACTTTGAAATGGGAAACAAAAGGTTTTTTACCCATGTAGGATGCTTGTGGAGTCTTTCCATCAAGTGTCTTTATGTAGCTTTAATTCAAGATGTAAACAGTAGTGTTGATAGCCTCTGCCCAAAATTGATCAGCCAAACCCTTTCCTTTGAGCATGCACCTTGCCATCTCCATGATGGTTTCATTCCAACATTCTACAAAACTGTTCTCTTGAGGGCTATGTGCCACTATGAGTTGATGCCTCATTCCCTTACTCTTGTAGAAATCTTCAAACTCTACTGATGTGAACTCACCATAGCTGTCTATCCTGAATTTCTTCATCTTCTTTCCTATTTCAGTTTCAACAAGTTGAAGCCATTCTTTAAACTTACTCAAATCTTGAGCCTTATTGCAAAGAAATTACACCCACATCTTCATGCTATAGTCGTTGACAAGCCACATAAAGTAGGAAGATCCATTCAAGGTATGTGTAGGCATTTCTTTCGCACAAGTTAGCATGCACCAAATTTAGAGGATAGCTTGCCCTATTCTTGCTTTCTTGTGGAACCACCTTCGTCTGCTGCTTTGCCTATCATGCAAACTTCACTTGGTTCCCTTATTTTTGTAATCGATGGTAGGTGTGCTACCATACCCCTTAGATGCAACTCCTTCAGTACAGGGCAATGGCTACAAGAGCACACAACTCATACAGGTTCTTCCTCCTTATGCCAGTCCCAACAATGGTCTTGTTACTATCCATAATCTAAGCTCTTGTCTTACTCAAAGATATTTGATGACCTTGATCAGTTGTAGAAGCTATTGAAAGTAGATCACATTTTATTTGTGGAACATACAACACATTTGAAAGCTTTCTAAGATCGCCATTAGAGCTAATGAAAGGATTTGTACCTTTGCCCTGTCCAAGACATCTTGCATTGTTCTCTACCTTTACTGTGATGGATTCCTTTAGAGACTGTAAGAAACTATAAAGGTCTTTCTTGTTCATTATGTGATGTGATGCACCACTCTCCAACACCCATGAGTCATTTTTTCCTCAATCTTCAGCCCAGGAGCACACATCCTCTATCGTAACAAATAACGCAAGCCTTGTTGCTACTGTGTTGCAAGACTCCTTGCCCTTCCTACCTTTTGAAGAGTCACTCTTGATGCGATAATCTTGGGTTGTGTGTCCTTTTTTTCTTGCAGTGTAAACACCATCCCTTGAACTTCTTTTTATCATTCTTGTTTTTGTCTCCATCTTTTGAAGAGTCTTCTTTGCCTCCTTTGGCATTTTCTATTAATGCAACATATCCTTTGCCGCAGCCATTCCTTGCCTTGAGCCATGGCTCCTCCTCCATGAGTAAGGCACTAAATTCTTCAAAAGGTAGTGGTTGACGTCTTATTTGAGTACTAAGAGTAGTTACCAAACCATCAAACTTAGGTGGACAGATTCAAAGACAATGCCAAGCTAGCTTCTTGCTCCACTTTTGTACGCCTAATCTGACCTGCAATCTCCCCATTAGAAAACCTTTCTATTGCTAGATGATTCTCCAAGTTTTGAATCCGTGTCTCCTTGTGAGTTTCATATTGATTTCTGATTCACATGCCTTGGTAGTATCCTGAATCGAATTCAAAACACTATGAGAAGTACTTGTAACTAGATAACACAGTGCATTTGTGTTTCTACATTTCCAAGCACGTAGAAGATCAACATCAAGAGGAATCATACAATCAAGATTATTTGGATCACTTCTTTCTTGAGGCTCATGATCAGTCTATCGAATAGCCTCGAGAAGCTCATATAAATCAAGGATAGAAGTAATTTTAAACTTCCATAGGGTGTAATTTGTACCTTCAAGTTTACCTTCCATGGAGGGTGTTGGTTGTATCCTTAATGTTTGGATGATAAGCATCATTGCTTCTCTTGCTTGTGTGCCACCTACTCTCCTTGATGGACCACCTTGATTCCCAATTGTAGATGATGACACATCACTTGACATCTTCTCTCTCTGTTCATTGAGACCTCTACAACCTCTGCATTTTTGCGTCTACACCACTTAGAGAGTCTTGAGCTCTAATACCATGTAAGAAAAATAATCGCACAGTGGAATAGACTAGTAGACAGAGTTGAGAGAAAAGTACGGAGAAAGATAGATGTACACTAAGAGATAGAGAACTCAAATTCTCAAATTGCCAAGTGTAATGTAATTACAATGATGGTTTTGTCCACCTATGCTCTCCCAATGTGGATGTAAGATGGCAATCTAGACAGAATCTAGATGAAGGTCTTAAGTGTGCGCAATGCTATGTAAAGCCAAACCTTGGCCATGCTTATATGGCCTTTACAAGGTGGTTTGGTATAGATAAATGTAGTCCAAAGATACAAAATAGCCATTAAAATATACAATCCAACAATATCTCCATGACTAGAAGCTCTACCTTCTTGGCCCTACGGGCCGGGTGGATAGGTGCCCCGGACCCTGTAGAAGGGGGCAAGCCCCCTTTGCACTCCCCCCCCCCCTTTAACATTCTATGGGGAAACCATGTGATGCCACAAGGCCTTTATTTCCACCTTGAATTGCAACCCAACGGCCAAAAAGTTTATGCCCTACGTAACCTAATGTGTAAGCTCACATTGATCATCTATAACCATCATCAATCGCACATAGACCTCATCTAACTTACAAGTTAGGGTTCCACAAAGTTTTGGACTCTCACATTGGCTTCTCCTCATAATCAGGGCCTTACAACTTAGAGAGCCATGGATCAATTGTGGACACTTGAGGGTGGAGTATTGAGCATATCTAACAGATTTGGCAATGGATAATCTTCAGACCTTTCACTCTATAAACCAAGAGGTAGAGGATTTGGAGAAATCTCTACTTGTAATTGATCAATAGCAAGTCCTTGATGTGTAAGAGGTAAATTAGCATTGCTAATCGAAGAATCATCATCATCATCATTGACCAGGTATTCCTATATATTAAGTATAATTTGATTTTGTTTATTATTTTCAATTAAAATAATGACATTAATTCATAGAATCAATACATACCCAAGCTCTATCATGTTGATCAGGAGGTGGTGCGCGCCTAAAACTACCATACCTTGCTTCATGTTCAATACATTCCACTCGTGGTTTTTGGTACATACCATAGAAAAAATTACACCAGCAGTTAATATGCTCTTGATAGTAAAGATCATCATAATTTCTATAAGAGGACACATGTGAAGAGATTCTTGCATGGATCGGAGATGGTGCAGTACCCTCTAATTGATCGGAATTTGATTATAATATGACAATAAAAAAACACATCTGATTACGTAGGGAGTAAAGGTATAACATATTAATAATCTGATAATATACATACATACACATTCACATATACACAAATACACATTCTGACATATAAATACACATATGAAACTACAAATTTATGACGTGTGTATGTATGTATGCATATGTGGATGCATGTATGTGTGTGTATGTGTGCATGTATTTATTATGTATGTGTGTATCTATATGTGCAGGTATATGTATGCATGTATTTTTTATGTATGTGTGTATGTATATGTGTGGGTATGTATGTGTAAGCGTATGTATATATGTATGTGTAGGCATGTAGATGTTTGTATATGTGTACGTGTGGATATGTAGTATATGAATGTATATGTGTGTATATATATGTGTAGGTATTTCTGTATGGGTTTATGTATATGTGTATATGTATGCATGTATGTGTGTGTATATATATGTATGTATGTGTATGTACATATACATTTATGTATATGCATGTATCTCTATGTGTATGTGTATGTTTTGATATGTATATATGTGTATGTGTATGCATATGTGTGGGTATGTATGTGTAAGTGTATGTATATATGTATGTGTATGCATATATGTGTGTCAGTATATATGTACATGTGTGGGTATGTATTTACTTTGTATGTGTATATATGTGTATGTGTATGTGTATGCATGTATGTGTGTGTGTGTATGTGTGGATATGTATGTATGTGTAAGTGTATGTGTATGTGTATGCATGCATATATATGTGTATGTGTATGTATATGTGTGGGTATGTATGTGTAAGTGTATCTATATCTGTATGTGTGTGGGAATTTATTTACTATGTATGTATATGTGTATGTGTATGCATCTATGTGTGTGTATATGTGTTTGTGTGGGTATGTATTTACTCTTTATTTGTGTGTATATGTATGTGTATGTATATGTGTATGTGTATGAATGTATTTGTGTGTGTATGTGTATGTGTGGATATGTATATATGTGTAAGTGTATGTGTATGCATGTATGTATATGTGTATGTGTATGCATGTATGTGTGTGTATATATATGTATGTGTGTGGGTATGTATTTACTTTGTATGTGTATGTATATATATGTGTATGTGAATGTATATATATGTGTATGTGTATGCATGTATGTGTGTGTATGTGTATGTTTGGATATGTATGTATCTGTAAGTGTATGTGTATGTGTATGTATATGTGTATGCATATGTGTGGATATGTATGCATAAGTGTATGTATATATGTATGTGTGTGGGTATGTATTTACTGTGTATGTCTATGTATGTATATGTGTATGTGTATACATCTATGTGTGTGTATATGTGTATGTGTGGGTATGTAGTTTTTATGTATGTGTGTGTGTGTCTATATATGCATATTTATAAATTTAAATTTTTTTTATTTTTTGATTCTTTTTTTGTTTGAGATTGAATAACAAGAGACATTGTATGGTAGAACAAAATAAGAGAAGACCTAACATAGCCCCTGAGACTGGTAGTATTCTAGTAGACAACTACATCTTTAGGAATCATTTCCTTAGAAGAAGTGTACAAATTAATAGATTATATTATAGTGACTTATAATTCTCATATGTTTAAATTTAATATATGTTTATTTTGTTTCATTAAATAAATAGAGGCACCAACAAAGAAGAGAGTTGAGTCTCGTCATAGATCACATTTAGACCAAATGGGCCATCATGGTTCTGTAGCTTCATTTGTATGTATATGCATTATTGAAACTATATTTTCCATTTTATTTAAAATACTAATCATTATTCTTTTTTATCTGTTTCAATGCAACATAAGGATTATGGTCAATATCATACAAAAGAATAAATCAATTTTGCTACACATTTTGGATATCGACGTGTAATTTAGTACATGCAACATCATCCACATGTTTTGTGAGTATTAGAAAGTTTTTATTGATGAGGTCGAAATGGAAGAGGTGGACAGATAGACAGAGGCAAGATGATCTCAATCGTCACAAAGTGCTCACACCTCTACCCATGATGCCACTAAAGATACATCAGATCATTCGTAGGATCATGATGATGCGGATGATCATGACGATTATAATGATTATGATGATGATGAGGACTTATAGGATGATGTGGATGAGGATGATCATGATGACTATTATATTACATTGGATATATAATTTAAAGTGCTATAATTACTTTTTTATATATCTATATATTTTTGCATTTTAGTAATGTTATGAAATATGTCTATGGTAATAATTAATAAAAATTCGTGTTTTAATGAGTTTTATTTTTGCTTATATTGAATTTGTAATTGTGTGTGTATAAAATGTATGTATGCACATTTAGGTATATATCTATATTTATGTACGTGTGTCTATATGCATGTATATGTATGTATCTGTGTGTGTATATATGTGCATATAGATATGTTTTATGCATATACATGTGTGTACATGTATGAGGATGTGAATGTGTATGTATGTATGTATATGTGTATGTATAAGTGTGTGTGCATATGTATGTGTATGTGTGTGCATATGTATGTGTGTGTGTGTGCATATGTATGTGTATGTGTGTGTATATGTGTGTATGTGTCTGTGTATGAGTAAATGTGTATGTGTATATGTGTATGTGTATAAGTTTATCATGTATGTATGTGTGTGCATATGTATGTGTAAGTGTATGTGTGTGTATGTGTATTCGTCAGTGTGTGTAAGTGTGTGCATATGTGTGTATATGTGCATGTGTTTGTGTATGTGTGTGTATATGTATGTATGTGTGTATGTATGTGTAAGTGTATGTGCATATGTGTATGCATGTGCATGTATATAAGTGTGCATATGAATCTATGAGCATATGTATGTGTAAGTGTAGGTGCATATGTGTATGTATGTGCATGTATATGAGTGTGTATATGTATGTATGTGCATGTGTATGTGTACGTGTGTGTATATGTATATATGTGCATGCGTATGTGTAAGTGTATGTGCATATGTGTATGTATGTGCATGTATATGAGTGTGTATATGTATGTATGTGCATATGCATATGTAAGTGTATGTGCGTATGTGTGTGTATATGCATGTGTATGTGTATGTATGTGTATATATATGTATCTGCATATGTATGTGTATGTGCATATGTGTATGTGCATATGTGTATGTATGTGCATATGTGTATGTATGTGCATGTGTATGTGAAAGTGTGTCTATATGTATGTGCTAGGAGTGTAGGAAACATCAAAGGTATTACTATCCCTTATGCCCCTTCCTCTCTAGACTTACAAATTTTTGCTTATCACACTAACATGATTTCTAATGACAATGAATTTTCTATTAATAACTTCATGCATGGCTTGGGGAATTTGTGCTTGGCTACTACTTCTAAGGTCAATCACTAAAAACATCCTTTATGCCATCTTATTCTATTGTTTCTTAGTGTGTTATTGAAGCCAGTTTTGCACGGATCATATCTCGCTAACCTTGTATGATTTTTGGTTGATTTTTGGAAGCTTGTATCTTGAGCTACGTATGTCATCTCAAAATGGTTTCTTCAGCAAAGTTGTTCGGCACATCATGGAAAATATCCATATAAAACAATTTCACCAAAATCCCACGCATTAGAGAGTTATGCCTATTTAAACAGAGGCTTTTGAGCATTTTCATAGACAGACAGAGGGCTGGAGTTGAGAGACAATCCACTCATTTCTTGTGGTTATGGAGTGCATCCTAGGGACTGAAGTGGAGTGCTATATACCACACACTCTTGACCATTCTAGATTGGCTTTATTTGTATCATTGAGCTCATTTGATAGTGTTATTAGCTTTCCTCTTTTCAAGTAGTTTGAGCTTGAGTTAGCTTCTACTACTAAACTTTGTATTCTTGTTGATTTAAGAATTGCTCACTTATTTTTCTCTCATATCTCATCTCATATATTCTTTGAGAGTGTGTTTAAGCTCAACTCCTCATTTTTCTCAAGTTTCTCTCTTTTCTTAATACTTTGCATATGTACCAGAGATGCAATCATCGAACCTAGCATCCATTGTCTTACAAAAAATGCATAGTTCTTCTTAGCACTTTGCATCCTTACTAGGGATGCCACTTATGGAATATAACAACTATCTTTTGAGATTTAAAAGTTCAATTGTTGTAAGTTCCATTTAGCTTTATTTGATTTCAATCACATCTTGGGATAAGGTCAAATAAGAGCACTCATTAGAAAAGTGCTCCACTATCTAAGGAAAATTTTATCATCCTATGTGGATGCATTATTTCTTAAATCCAAGATAATGACTACATATTTTCGCTTGTCATTAGGATTCTCTAAGTTATCTCCTAAACTTGGAGTCGGCATGGAAATTTTCAAGAAGTTTTATTTTTTGTCATTCTAATGAGTAAGAAAATTTAACACTTGACTTTCAAAGGGCCTACTTTTGGTAATCAAGATTCCTAATTTGTGATACCTAGGTATCACATTTGCGAAACACAAAGCTAGCTGCATTGTGTTTATGTATGTGATACCTAGGTATCACATTGCGAAACACAATGCAAAGGATATGTTGCATTCATAGCAAATGCCAAAGGAGGCAAAGAAGACTCATCAAAAGATGAAGAAAGAAACAAGAATGACAAAAAGAAGTTCAAGGGAGAGTGTTTACACTGCAAGAAGAAAAGGACACACAACCCAAGATTATCGCATCAAGAGTGGCTCTTCAAAAGGTGGGAAGGGCAAGGAGTCTTGCAACAAAGCAGCAACAAGGCTTGAGTTATTTGTTACGATAGAGGATGTGTGCTCCTCGGCTCAAGATTGAGGAACAAATGACTCATGGGTGTTGGAGAGTGGTGCATCACATCACATGATGAACAAAAAAGTCCTTTATAGTTTCTTATAATCTCTAAAGGAATCCATCACAGTAAAGGTAGAGAACAATGCAAGATGTCTTGGACAGGGCGAAGGTACAAATCCTTTCATTAACTCTAATGGCGATCTTAGAAAGCTTTCAAATGTGTTGTATGTTCCACAAATAAAACATGATCTACTTGCAATAGCTTCTACAACTGATCAAGGTCATCAAATATCTTTGAGTCCTGATGTGGTGTTTGAGGAGGAGCAGCCACATGCAGTGGAGCAAGAAAAGAGATTCACAAGTTTATCATCAAGTGAAGGGGCAATCCACTATGAATCTAGCCCAAGAGCTATCCCTTCTACACAAGAGAAGGAAGCATCAACTTGAGATGATGATTCTGAAAGTCAGCAACTTGTTGGCACCCAAGTAGAAAATTCATTGCCACATTGGGTGAGGGAGCTCGATGATTCTGCAAACCCTATTTGACAATCGCTAGAACAAATTGTAGATGGACTGAGGTGATCATAGAGAATAGAGGAATAGAGATGGGCAAGCATCCATATTATAAACAGAGCCTCGATGGTTGATCTCATTTAGGAAGAAGAAAATGACCTACCAATGTGGAAGAGGCACTCCATAATCTAAATTGGAGGGCTACCACGCAAATAGAATACAACAATATCATGAGCAATGGAACTTGGGAGCTACTCGATCGACCCCCTAAGCAAAAGGTTAGTGGCACAAAGTGGCTCTAGAAGGTAAATTACATGGCTGCTCGTAGTCTAGAAAATTACGAAGCAAGACTTGTTGCAGAGGGCTATTCACAAGTTGACGGCATTGATTTTTTTGAATCATTTTCCCCCACTGCAAGAATGACTACTATCTGAGTAGTACTAGCTATGGTTGCACATAAGAGTTGGCCACTCTTATCACATGGATGTCAAATCAGGATTCTTGAATGGAGACCTCAAGGAGGAGGTATATGTGTCTTAGCCACCATGGTTTGAGGCTCTACATTGAGAGAAACAAGGTATGTAAGTTGAAGAAGGCATTATACGGGTTGAAACAAGCCCCTAGAGCATGGTACCAAGGGATAGATAAGTATCTCTTGATCTAGGTTTCAAAATATGTGCTTTTGATGCTAACTTGTATTTTCTAAAGAAAAGAGGGAAGGCAATTGTGCTTGTACTCTATGCAGATGACCTTGTGATTACAGGAAATGATGATGTTGTTTGTCAAAAAATAAAAGATGCCTTAACCAAGATGCATTTAGTCTCTTGGTCATTATATGACTTACCTCGTGGCGAGAAGGCCATTGGTGCTAAGGGGGTATACAAGCTGAAATCAAGATGGGACAATTGACAGGTATAAGGCTAGGCTTTTTGCAAAGGGTTATGAACAGGAATGAGGTATTGAATTTGATGAGACCTTTGCTGCTACTTGGCGAATGACTACTATTCATAGCATCTCTGTTGTTGCAACTCATGATTATTGGAATGTACATCAGTTGGATATTAAAGCAACATTTCTGAATGGTGACTTGCATGAAGAAGTGTATGTTTCAGCCCTATGGCTTTGTTCAAAATTGGCATGAGAACTAGTTGTACATGTTAAAGAATTAATTATATGGTTTAAAGCAAGCACCACGTGCTTGGTATGAAAAGATACATGCCTATCTAATTGCACATGTTTTTTCTAGAATAGTCCAACTCAAAGCACCTTATATGTTGAGTGGGCTAATGATGTGCTTCTGATCATTGTTGTGTATGTTGAAGCGAATCAATAACTTCAAGGATCTCGTATTCGGGAATGGTGGCATCAAGCAGAGTTCTCAAGTTGCATGGGATTCTATGCAGGGAAGTTCGAGAGATGGTGGCCATGCAGTCTGGTCTATGGGGGGAGAAGGGACAAGCACCACCCGAGAGACTCGTGAAGTGTGCTTCTATAATGCCAATGTTTTCTTCCTCTGTCTTACATTCCACCCCATTCTTGTCAAGCAGTAGCGGGATCTTGTCGCTAATTTGTTTTCTTCTGAGAATATTGCACATCTCTTTGGAAGGTCTATCTGCCTTACCAGCCTACCATTCCTTAAAAAAAATATGAAGTTTTTTCCTTTTGATCTCCTCCTCATATCTTAATCTTCCTCTCATATTTTGGAGTCCCTTTTGAGCTTGAATCTTCCCTATATTAACTTCTTCTTTGAGTCTCCGGAGCTACTGGTAAAGGTTTCCTCTACGTCTTGGGCAAATGCTTTTGATAGCCTTTGACATCCTAATCAAGATCTGATGAGACTTTTCCACCATGTTTCTCCAACACTTGGCTGGAGAGGTGCAGACGAGGAAGGCCTCAAGCCAAGCATTAGTGATTTCTTGATGGATAGAGGGAAGTGAGAAGAAAAATCGACTGGCGTGAAACCAAGGTGCCTTGCGACTTTTAGATAGAGGGGGGAAGGTAAGCACCATTGGGTAATGGTCTGAGACGGTGAGGTCGATATGTTGCGTTAGGGTGGGAGGACCCCATTGATGGATGAGATTCTGTGAAATGTAGCTTCTGTCAAGTCTTTCTTTTCTCAAGTCCACACCCGATTGAAGATTGGACCAAGAAAAACTATTCAAGTCCTTGACTTCAACGAGATCCAAAAACAGTTTGGCTTGGTCCCATGTATCTTTCTCCTGGCCATTAATGATGCGGCCCTTGTTCTTCAGCCTATCAAAGGGTTCCTCCACCGTATTGAAGTCATCGCAAATCATGACATTGTGAGAAAACAAATCCAAGGAGGACCAAGTATCGATCCTCGCAGCATCTGCGTTTGGAGCATACAGAGATAAGGGAGAATTGAAAGGGGGTGCTAAATGTAACCGCCATCCACCTATGATTTCTATTTACTCGTGTAGTCAAGATTATTAGCCCAAAAGTTATTGATACCAATGGAAGTTCCACCTGAAACCACGTTGATGGGTTGTGGGGTCAATTAGCGCCCTAGTGTTTAGTGAAGCGATGATCATTTTCTTGCACTTCCCTCATTCCAAGAGTGGGACTTCTCTTAATTCCTCTTGGAGTCTTCTTTCTTTCTTGAGGGGGGATGGTTCCGACCATGCACCTTCGATTTAAGGGGGCTTTTCCAAGGTGTATCTACCAACTGTTTCCCTTTGTGGGAAGCCTCAAGTTGGTGAGATGGAGAGGCCGTTTCCAGTATTGTTGTTGCAATGATTGAACTTTCATTCTCCATATTGTCCTCATTACTTGTGGTGAATCTGTCTTCTTTGTTAGTTATGTAGTCCTCTTGATTGACCTCATTAGAGGGGGGCCACTCCAAGGGTATGTTACTTCTGCCCTCAAAGTCCTGGATCCCTCCGAGATAATCAAGCTCGTTAACCTCCTTCTCGAGGTTGCAATATAAGTTATCGAGTGACTTTTGAGGTGCGCGGGTCTTCTCTAAAACTCTCCATGGGCTTGAGCTTCTCCTAGGGCTAGCTTTCCTTCTTCTTCTAACATTTGTAAACCCTTCTGAGTCGGTTTTGGGATTTGGTCAACCTTGTCTTTCTCTTCAACGGTTCGGTGACGTGCTTCCCCTTGAGAGTTTGGGCTTTGCTGGATGTTTCTTGCTTCTTCTTCTGCTTTAGGGCAGCAGTCTTTAATTCTATGGCCTTGTTGACGACAATGAAAGCAAGCATTGGGTAGGTTTTTCAAAGTGATCTCCTGAACCCAAGATTCCCCTTCATCCAAGTCGGTACATAGTTTTCTAGGGAAGAGGCCTACTAAGATCTGCCTCCACACACATTTGAGGATGCAAACGAGCATTAAACACATGTTTTGAGCCCTCATATATGAAACCCCCAACATCTCCATGTGAGGCCAGTGGCTTGCCAATTGGAGAGAAAATATCCCACAAAAAGCTGTAAAGGAAGTAAGGGAGATTTGGGAGCTCAACCCAGAGAGGGTTCCGAAGGGGTTTAGAGTTGTCCGGCATGAAATCAAGGGCCCATTTGAAGAGGCACAGAGTGGCAGAACCCACTTGCCAAAACCCAATACTGAGGGCTTAGAGTGCCATTTCTTCGTTCTCAAAAATGAGCAAGAGGTGTGTGGTTGGAAGGAATTGGCACTTACTCACTACAATGCCACGAGGGAGCCACTTTTTGCGAAACCACCAGTGCACAGAATCCTACGAGGGCCTAGGACTCAGCAGCTGGCCAATTAGGCAAGTTCTCTTGAATTCCTCTTGCGTTGAAAGGATCACCTCACGATTAAGAACAAACAGAGCGGCCACCACGGTCTCTGGGGAACTAGGGGCAACATCCGCCTCACCAGTGATAACAGGAGGTAAATTACTGATAACAAGGGAAGGGGCTCTCGTATCCAATGAGGAAGTTCCAGGAGAACATGCAATTAAGCTTCACTTAAAAGTAGAACACATGGGACTCAGCCATTTTCAGTGGGTGGTTAAGGTACTTCATTGGCTGAGAGCAAATTTTGAATACTATTTCTCCAAGTTGCACTCGGTGTGTTCGATGTCTCAATTCCCAAGTTATGAACGAGTTTTGAAGCCAAGCCAACCAAAGGAGCAAACCCCTTGACGAGTGCGAGTCTCAGAGCTCATAAGGAAGAAAAGATTTTCAAATGCCAAATAAAACCCAAAAATCAAGACCACCCGACAGTACACGTGATGAAAAGAGACTACGCAGTCAATCACGACTGATTGAGGGCCGATGCATGGTGGACAAAAAACACCACTAATAGAAGCCCGTTGGACACACCCGACGCTTCCCATGATGGACAAAACTAGACAGTCAATCGTGAGTGATTGAGGGTCGAAGCACGAGGGACAAAAAGCACGACTGACAGAAGCCCGATGGACACACCCGGGGCCCCCAGAGCAACTACGAAGAAGAAGGAGCTGGACGAGTTGGACGCTGGTGTATGCGGAGCTTTCTGTTCGACGTAGTTGTTGCTGACGAAGCTTGGTGAGAACGCTACTGGATGATGTTTTTGCTGAGGGATCCGGAAGTGCTGCAGGATGGAGCTTGCTGTTGCACGCTCCTGATGTTGACCAATCTCAAACAGTGTTCAGTTATACCCAGTTTTGCGTACACTAAGAAAGTTGTTGGATGGAGCTAGACGTGCTGCTGGACAGAGCTGCTCGACACTGCTGTTGCTGATGGGAGCTGTTGGACGCTGACGGAGCTTCCTCTTCTTCCTTGGAGCTATATGATGTCTCCTTAGTACATGAAAAAAAACAAATTTCTCCTTGGAACTCATTGATGTCTCCTTAGTACATTGAATCAAGAATTAGTATCAACTGTATTCAATGTAAAAGATGCTCCTCTTGTAAGTATTTTCTCTTTTATCCTTTCCATTCCTCCCAGTAACTGGAAGGAGAGAGAGACTCCTTGAGTTGTATTTGTCCCACCAAAGTGGCTCTGGGCTTGGCCATTGCGTAGCCTCATGGTCTCCATTGTAACCGCTTTTTCGAACGTCGTAGGTTCTGCTTTATTTGACAAAAACAAAAACTTTGATGATTCTCATTCTTTACAGTCCAAGTTGATGACTAATAATAAGCTCTTTATGGGCGCATTTTGACTTCGTAGAGGCTCAGTGCTTACTCAACAGCCCATCTCAGTGTTCACTCACAAACCCATCATAAATTCAGACATGGAGCCCATCTCAGTGTTCACTCACAAACCCATCATAAATTCAGACATGGTTGCAGTCCTCATCACCATATGCACATGCCGTTTCAATTGTCACGCCTCTATGCACCGACCATGTTCCCTTCCTTTCAGTGTTTCACTTAACTTCCTTGATTCGATCCATGGCCTGCATCAGTATCCGTGGATACGTGCCAGCAGCATCGACAATGGACGTCTCACCTCTATTCTCTATTTAAACGACGAACTTCTCCTTCATCCTAGTAGAACGTCTCTCGTAATGACCAATATGGCGAGCGTGAACGTGGTACCTGTTTGTTTATTAATCTTGGCAATGCTAGCTCTTGCGTACTGCAAGAGATCAGAAGCAGCGACTCGCTACGAGAAAAATGTCGACGCCGCAGGAGACGCAATGAATCTTGACCAGGCGAAGTATTATCATGGTGGTCCTTACGGAGGAACACACGGCTATTATGGAAGGGGCCATGGTTTCTATCACGGAAAGCATGATGGCTACCACGATCGCAGACGCGGAGGAGGTTATTACGGCGGTCGTGGTAGGTATGGAAGCGGCCATGGTCATCCATGAGCCTGCTTCTCCACACGACTTCAAGCAAGGTTTCGTTTCTCTGCAGGTGTCTTCAGTATCTGTCGTCACCGCCAGCATGTATATAAGGGAAGAATCAGGTGTAGAATCATTCCATCCTTTTGTGCCGCATTATTCACCTGCCTTTCCACATCTATTCTCTACCGTAGTTTAGCCGTACTTTTTGTTGATGAGTATGGTGCAGGATCTTCTTGTTCCGTTCAGAAGGGACGACAGGATGTATGTATATATCTATGATCACTTTATTTGCAAATTTCTTCGCTTGACCTGCAATTTTCTTGTCCATTATATCTCTGTGTTACACGTGTAGAGCAGTTGTCTCTTTCTTGATCGTCAACGTCTCTTTGGAGATTCAGGCTATGACGATCTAACAAATGTGATGTCGTCCAGAGGTTAAATTTATGTTCTTTCTCGACAGTTTGTGGAGAATTGTCCTTTTGAGTTACTAGTTTGTCAATCATGGTAGAATAAGAATAAGGGACGTTTAATCGCTGCACAGGAAGCATAAGCTGCTCTTTCTCGGAGAACGTGTAATCAAATAAGCTTGCGTTCCAAGAAATGGAAGAAAATATGGTTTGGGAGTGGACGAAAATAGGGTAGCATGCGGCAATTCTCTGCGTATTCCAGAAAGAGGAGCAATAATGACCTTGGACATTTTATGTAAATCAACAAGAGAGTTATGTATGAATTTTGAATTATTTATATGTCAACCATATTTGGTCTTTAAAAAAGAACGAACTATTTATGTATGCACATCAAATAAGGACCACTAATCAATTTCCGAAATATAGCACGATAATGGGGGATATACTAATCACCAAGAAAGGTTTGAATTCGATGAATAATCTTGGAGGAAATGTTGATGAAGATAAAAGATTTGAAGGAACACTTGATTTGTGTTGATGAGTGTTACTAGATAGCTCACTTGTGTAGAGTGTTCTGAATGGCCTTCTAGATTCATATCATAGTTTTGCTTCTACTCTTTGGTTGATGATGAAAGGAAATCCAAAATCCTTAAAATTCAAGAACTTGGTTTATGTTTTGCATGAAGATGAATCTATGCAAAACCCATTGATTGTGCCTATTCTAGATCAAGCTTTCTTCGCTAGTTCAAACGATAAGGAAAAATGGAGCTCATCTACTAGCAAGTGTTTGAGTTAGACATCCGCAGAAGCATGGAAAGAGCACAAGGAAGAAGAAGAAGCTTGGAGCACAACACACAATGTTGAATGTATTACCACTAGAATGTACAAAGATAAGTAGCCCATTAGGGCAATAGGCGTATATACAATCGGTGGGAAAAACCTTCTAAAGAGGGAAAAAAGTGCCTTGGGAGTCCTAGAGTGTTCACACACATCACTACCTAAATATACCAACAAACTGCCCCCGGGGATTGATGCGGTGAACAAGGAGCTCGCACTCATGTATAAGGAAGTGCCAAGCTATGTGGAATCAATCCTGAAAAGGAAGTAAGCCCAAATCTTTGTTGAAAGCTTCAATTTCTCCCTAGGTACTGCCTTCGTAATAAATTCTACAATGTTCTCCTACGTGAGCACATATGCCAAGATGATTTCCCCAGCAAAGAACCTTTCCATGAGATAATGCTAATGCACCTCAATGTGCTTAGTGCGAGCATGGAAAACAGGGTTCCTTGCAACTGCCAATGCACTCTAGCTCTCAGTGAAGATGGTGGAGGTAGAAGGTTGACCAACTTCCAAATCAGCGGTAAGGCATCTGAGCCACACACACTCAATAGTCATTGTGAAAGTTTCCCTATACTCAGCCTCACAACTCGAAGTGGCGACACTAGGTTGACTCTTGCTCAACCAAGATATACATGAGCTACCAAGACATACACTTCTTCATGCAAGTCACCATTTAGAAATATTGTTTGAATGTCCAACTGATGTACAAGCCAACCATGATGAGCTTCAAGTTCAGAGATACTACGAACAGTACTCATTCGGCAAGAAGGCCCACTTGTATACCAACTTAAGGGCAATGGCCTTCTTGCAAGGAGGCAAGTCACATAAAGATGAGGTACCATTTTTCATGATAGCATTATAATCAGATTGCATTGCAGCCATCCACTGTTAAGAATTTTGTGTATCATCAAACGAAAGAGGTTCAATCTCATCATAGAGACTAGAGGCAGCCATAGCATATCAATTTGATGCAAAATAAGCACTATGAGATCCTGACTGTGTACGATATGAGAGAGGTGCATCTAATTTGCTATCACGCAAGGTTGTACCAGCCATTTTGGCATAGTTTTTGCCTACTCAATCGAAGCTCTCTCATCAACAAGTGCATCATGTAAATCTATAGCACAAATGGAATGATCTGCATCATCACAAGAAAAATAAAAGGTAGAGAAGTTGCATCATCAGGACTAGCACTAGACTTTCTACCTTTAAAAAGGGGCAGCAAAGTATCATACATGTCTTTGAGACTAACAAATGTCTCCTTAGTACATGAAAGTAATGGCTGAATAGCATCTTCCACAAAAACAGGATCACGTCTAACCAAAATGTGTTTAGTGTGTGAATGATACAAACGATAGCCTTTACTTTTAGAAATGTACCCAACAAAAATACATTTTACTACTTTATCCTAAAATTTTTTGTGATGTTGTTCAGGCACTAATGCATATGCCAAAAAACCAAAAACATGCAGATGAGAAACAAATGGCTTGCGACCATGCCAAGCCTCAAATTAAGTGATAGACTCTAGCGCTTTAGTGGGACACCTATTCAGTACATATGCTGCACACATAAAAGCCTCAGGTGAGAAACTATGTGGTACAGCCTGACTCTTGACCATACATAACATCATGTCCATGAGTGACTTGTTCTTTCATTCTGAAAATCCATTCTGTTGAGGTGTATATGGCACTATACACTGATGCATTAAAGTTAGAAGACTTATACCCCCTCCCCCCCCCCCCCCCCCCCCCCCCCCCCCGCCCCTGCGATGAGAATGGAGGGTACTTATTTTACATGTTGACAGATTTTGAGCCAAAACCAGAAGCTTTTTGGAGCACATAAACACTTCGGAGTTTGCCTTCAATGGATATACCCATGCATGCCTAGAAAAATCATCGATGAAAGTCACGAAGTAAAGATAGTTCCCAAAAGAAGGTGTCTACATAGGACCACAAACATCACTATGTACAAACTGTAATTTTTGAGTAGCTCGACACGAACCATCTTTTCTAAAGGAAGAACGCTACATTTTGCCCAAAATACAGCCTTCACATACATGTTTATGGGGTGCCTCAAGTTTGGGCAAAGAAAACATCATATCAAATTTCTGCAGGCGTAGCAAACTAGCAAAATTCAAATCACCAAAGTGTGCACATGCCGAATCATTTACAGATCTTTCATAATCTATGAGCTTATACAGCCCACGACATAAAATGCCAGAAGCAATAATGACATCGCCATTTTAGAGATCATGAACTGTACTCTGTCATCAACAAATTTCACAACCAAGCCAATCTTGGCTAATGTAGAAATTGATAAAATATTTTTCTTGATCCTTAGCACAAAGAAAGCATCTGACCAAGTGAAAGAACTACCATCCATAGTAGTTAAAATGATCTTACCAACTCCCATAATAGGGTAGGAGGACTTGTTGATGCATGTAATACTATTCCCTATAGGGGAAAGCTCTAGTCAAGAGAAGAAACTCTGTTGCGAGGTAATATGTTTGGTTGTCCCACTATCAAAGTACAAAACATCTTAGTCTACTCCATACATGCATTGGTCATGAGAATATGGGTCAAAAGTTCAAATAGTAGTAAACACCCGTTATTGTTCTTGCACAAGATTAGCAGACTCTGTTTTAGGTGTAGAGGGCTCTTCAACAACTATTATGGCTTCTTTCTTCTTTGCCTCTTTAGCGGCGAGTTTTTGACAATGCTTCATAACATGATCATTTGCTTTACAATATTTGCAAAAAGACTAAATCCTCAAATGAGAAGGCATTCGGATTTCCTTTCATCATCAAATGAAGAATACAAGTAGAACTCTAATATGAGTCAGGAACACCGTTCAGAATGGAAAGAGCAAGTGAGCTATCTCGTATAAATTCATCCACAAAATTCAAATGTTCTTTGAAATCCTTGATCTATGTGAGAAATTTTTCCATAGAATCACCTTCATTCATGTGCTCACCCTCAAATTGTTTTCGGAGGTAAGTTAGATGAGCCTCATTCCTAGTCTGGTAGAATGTGGTAAGTGTATCCCAAAGATCCTTAGCTATTCTACAAGATTGAATGTGAGGAATAATGGCACATTTGATAGACAAAGCTATCAATGCATGTGCTTGAGCATCTCTGCCATCTTAACGAATTTTCTATGCAGTAGGTGAAACAAAAACAGTAGCACAATTAGGAATGTGTAGAATATCATCATCTTCGATACCATCTCCATCAACTCGAGCACCTGTATTTGCAGTATGTGTATTCCTAGGTGTAATAGGAGGTCTTTCAACACCCTACACAATATTCCATAGTCCTTTTGTGACCAATACATGACGCATCATATAAGCCCATAATGGGTAGTTGGTACCATCCAGCTTATGCTCAACAACCAACATACAGAATACATCTCTGCTTTCAGCCATGGCCGGTGACTAAAATACCTTGATGCAGAAAATATTTTGTATCTCAAAAATTTGAACAGCATTCCCTAGAGGAATTCTCCTAACCTGTAGTAGGCTTAGAGATGCTTATACTAGCGAACAAAAACTGGTATATACCTTTGGCACAAAAAGACAAAATAGCCTACACAAGCGCTGCGATAGTGTGTTGGGAGGCCAAACAAGCTCTAAAACACCCTAAGTATGCTTAACAAATTTTGTGTGATTCTGAGATTGCAACAGGAGAGGTGTAGACATCGCCCTAGATGAAGTGGCAACCTTCTTTGATACCAATTGTTGGAGTAAGACATCTATGGAAGCACGTGAATAGCACAAGGAAGAAGAAGAAGCTTGGAGCACAAAACACAATGTTGAATGTATTACCACTAGAATGTACAAAGATAAGTACCCCATTAGGGAAATAGGCATATATACAAGTCGCTGTTCCTCATAAAGAGGGAAAAAAGTGCCTCGGTGGTCCTAGAGTTTTCACACACATCACTACCTAGATATATCAATAGCAAGTATAAATCTACTAATGCTATACAATCAAAGAAGGAAGACAGAGATGAGAGAAAAGTAGAAAAATAGAAACAATTTTGGAAACATTGTAAAGAAAATGATCATGTTATAAAGATTTATCCAAAAATGGCTGCAAAAGAGGCTAAGAAAAAAGAGGTTGGAATAGCTATTGTAGAGGGCTCTTTACGAAACACAAATTTTGGTAATTTTGTGTAGAATAAAGACTAGGTGTTTACTGGTGTATGCACTTATGACCCATCTCTTCATGGAAAGTGCATTTTTGTAGTAGAGTAGACCTAGATATTTGATATTTTGATAGTAAGGGAATCAAACATATTACCTCGTAGCCTAGTTTCTTAAGTTCTGCTGAGCCTACCCCTAGAGGGAATACTATCAAATGCACTAAAAAATCCTCTTATCCTATAATAGGAGTTGGTAAGATCATTTGGCCTACTAGTGATGATAGTTCTTTCACATTTTCATATGCTTTTTATGTTTGAAGGGGATTATCATACCCATAGGGATACCTTACTTTGCCTTCTTTAATGATCTCATAACCTTTCTACTAACACAATCAGCAACAATATAATAAGATGGCATTTAGGACTTTTTTGGGGATTGACCTTATGAATACTAACCAAACATAAATTATCCAACCAATGTTGAAGTTATTACTAGGAAAATCATTAGCAGAGGAAACTATGTTAGTGTCATAAGCAAGCATTTCTAAGCCTAGAGAGGAGGGGGCATAAGGGATAGTAATACCTTTGATGTTGCCCACACTCATAGCATCTCAAACTAACCACCCTATATAAAAAAGATGAAGATTCAAAAGAAAAACATCTTGAATAGATCCAAGAGTCTTAAAAGTTAGAAAAAGATCCATTCGGTAAAAACCCTAGAATAAGCATTCCAAAAGAGGATACCAATATACTTGACGATCCTTTTGCTAGCCACAATATCACATAAATACTACAAATTGAAGCCCCATTCTATTCTATCATAATAATTATAAAATTACACGTTAGAAAAGTAGACATGGTGTTGGAGAGCTTTATCATAATCCAAGCCTTCCCATAAGAAGATGATAGCATCAATGATATATCTAACCTTGATAAAATGTCTCTACTCTCTCATTATGATTTGATCATAAAAGGGCTAAGTATTCTAGGAAGAAAATGTCATGGACAAAGGAAACATCCTAAACCTCAAACTCCATGTGAATTTCTATATCTCATGATTGGTTCAGAATTTGCAAAAAGTAATCCTTCCATTACCTTTGGAACATGCCAAAACCCTAATATTGACTGACTTCTTACTTGATTCTAACATCCAAGATCATGTTTTGAATTGATGACATCATTCATGATATCATCAATTCGTAACAGCCATTGAAACGCCCTTGGAAGACCTATATAAGGATGTGTTGGCCACATTCATACTCAATCTTGGTAGTACCTGTGTTTGGAGCTCAAGGAGTCCTGAGTGCCAAGTAAGTACTCTCCACGTTCTATTTCTATTTCTTGTCTTGTTCCTTGTTCTAGTCTTGTCTAGTCTAGCTCTTGGACATCCTATCTTTTCCTCTTGTAATCTCATAGTATGAGATCTCGTCAAGTGTTTTTCTATATCTAGTTCATTTCCCTAAAGGGAATTCTTGTAATCTAGATATCTTGGTTCATGCCTATGATCCTAGGTTGTAGGGTCCCGTGTATCTTCTCTAGTAGAGTTACTCATACCTATCAGTCTGGGGTTGTGGGACTTCTTGTATCACGTCCACATTCTTGTACTATTTTCGCTACATGGGTGGTCTTGCAATCAGAAGTATATTTCCGAAATCTTGTTTAGTGTAGTCAAAGGGCACAATCTAATGCTCTACTGACATTTTTGCAAGACTACCTTCTTCAAGACTAGGCACCATGCAGATTATTCGTGAAGAAATATTTCTTGCACTTAAAGTAATTTAGGAAAAAGTCCAAGAGACATGAGAAAATGAACAAACAATTCAACAATAGAATATTCAAGATGTAATCACTGAACTTCAAAGGAAAATCCAAGAGCTACATATCATTGTAAATCAATCTTATTCAAGTACCCCCAAGACAACTAACATGAGGAGAAGTCCAAAAGTGAGCATGCCTGAGAAATTTGATGCCACAAGATCAAAGTTTCGAGGATTTGTGCAACAGATGAAGCTATTCATAAGGATGCAACGGAAGAGGTACCCAGATGACTCTTCTTAAGTACTACTCATAGGATATCTTTTATGTGGTCCTACTCTTTTATGGTTTGCACCTATCCTTGAGAAGGATATGGATATTATGGAGTATATTAATCCTAAAAATTCCCCTTAAGTGACAGAATAATTACGTTTGGTTGAGGTAAGGCATCTGATCATATGGTATTCAAATGTCCTAAGAAGAAGAAGCAAGTTGGAATTGGGACTTCTACAGTCACCATCCCACATCATAAGGATCATCATCAAAATTAAAAGAGGAAATGCTGCCCATCATGAGAATCAAGATCTTGATTCTTCACCTAGATAACCTACAAACCCTTTCCACTTTCATTATGGATATCCATTATCATCATGTTCTAGTACCAGATATCAAGAACTCTAAAAAGACCAAGAACTATGAAGATTCAAGTTCTAAAAGACATTGTAGTCACATAATTGTTCCTCATGGAACATGTCGCTTGAGGGGGAGGTGATGATGTCATGGACAAAGGAAACATCCTAAAACTTAGATTCCATGTGACTTTCTATATCTCTTGTTTGGTTCAGAATTTGGGAAAACTAGTCCTTCCATTGTGTCTCATACATGCCAAAACCCTAATATCAACTATCTGGTTGGTTGATTCTAGCATCCAAAGATCTTTTTTGGAATTCATGACATCATCGATGATATCATTGATTTGTAATCACCCTTTGAAAACTTATATAAGGAGGGATTGGCCACATTCATACTCAATCTTGCCAATACCAATCTTGGGATCTCAAGGAGTCATGACGGCCAAGTAAGTACTTTCGAAGTTCGAGTTCTAATTCTTGTCTTGTTCCTTGTTCCAATCTTTTCAAGTTTAGTTCTTGGACATCCTACCTTGTCCTCTTAAAATCTATCACTAGGAGATCTTGTTGAGTTATTTTCTTTACCTAGTTCATCTCGATAAAGGGAATTCTTGTAATCCAGATATCTTGTTTCAGACCTAGGATCGTGGCTTGTAGGATCTCCTGTGTCATCTCTAGTTGAGTAACCCATACCTATTTGTCCTAGGTTGTGGGACTTCTTGTATTAGCTCCAAATTCTTGTATTATTTCCCATACACGGGTGATCTTGTAATCAGAAGTATATTTCTGAAACCTTGTGTAGTGTAGTCAGAGGGCAAAATCTATTGCTCCCATGATAGAAAAGAGGAGACACATCATTAAATGGAGGTTAGAATATTAATGGGTTTCTCATTATAAGGGTCATACTTGTCACTTGGACCACCATCAATACCATGAGATTTACAAGGTTTCATTCTTCATTTTTGCAAAAAAAATTGGGACATGAGTTTGTGAGCTTGAACAAATTTTCATTTTTTCAAATCACAAGGCCTTGGAAATTCGGGTTCATAATTGGTGCCACTTACATGCTTCTTTATTCAAGCTTGCTAGTGTTCTTAAGAACACCAAAGAATTTTTTTTTTCTTTTCCATCGTTATATATCCCACCTTAATGCTCCAATGAATTTGTTCAAGGATATCTAGAGTTTGTTTACCCACTATAGTAGATTTGGGAAGAGTGTTAGAGCTCATAGAAGAGTTATGATCATGAGGGAATAAAAGAGCATTAACGTTTTTCATTATCTTTGCTCTCTTTCTTCCCAATGCCTATAAACATTGAGGAGACAATATAGGACGTTTTTATGCTGTTCATGATGTTTTATCGATCGCTCCCAAATGAGGGGAGGATATTGAGATATCCAAAGCTGCTATTTCTCAAAAAAGGAAAGAAAACAGTTCCTCCTCTCTTGGCTATTGCCTTTTACTTGCCCATGACTATCTTTGAGGTTAACACATATCAAGTCTAGCAACATGAATATAGTCACGAGTTCATTGCTTATTTGAGGAGGATCTAGTGTTATGAGAAATATCAACCTAGTCTTTTGTCATGATGAGGTTAAAAAGATGTTTTTCTGCCTGTCACCAAGAATTAAGCCCTTGTTTTTACATTTGTGAGTCAAAGAGGAAACCATGTTAAGGTCCCCCATCAAGAGGAAGTGCTTGACAATATAACCAACCTTTTTCCAACAATTTAGTAGCTTATGACTAGAATTAGAATAACAACAATGCATTTAATATGATCTAGTGAAGGATTAATTTCAACATTGTTGAAAATATGAGAAAAAGAATAAACTATACCAATGGCTACATCTCCTTTACCTTTGGGGTGCCTAACATGATACCATTCATGTATAGAGAAGATAATGTTAAGATTAGCTTCGATGTTACTGTGAAGAGATGGATAGATATGTGCTTGAAGATGAAGAGGTGTTGCAAAATCCTTGGTCTACACCAGCCAAATGAACTCCACGAATATGTGGTGGGCCCTTTTAGATTGCCAGTGGATGTATTAGACACCCTATTTACCTTGGAAGATCACTCTCAAAAAGATAGATCAAAACAGATAAGTTGGAGTTAGCTCAGAGGTGAAGAACTTGCTATTTTGGTTCATACACCTGTCAAGTGTTTTGCATAATTCTCTGAGCACATCAGCAATTAGCTTAATTCCTTTTGGTGAAGTGTATTTAACTTGAAGAGCTAGCTTTCAAGAGTAATCTCATAAAAAATAATGAAACACACAATGAGAATGATGTTTAACAAGTGATGACATCATCCCGATTTTCATGGACTGCTATAGTAATGAGACCAATGAGCAGAAAAATGAACATAACTCAAGATGTAAGAATCCAATAATTATGAAACTTTGAATGCTTATATAAGACAAAATTCTGAATCCAAAAAGCTTTAAATCATTGAATTTAAGTAAGTAGAGAGAGAGAAACTACTCTCACACGATGAGTAAAAAATTCGAGTACCTGAGAGAGAAGTGAACATGAACAGTTAGGGCTGACTTCAACTGCACATAACTGAACATTGAAATACCCAAATGAAATTAAAGTTGGTGAGCATATAGTAGACTTATAGAGCTACCTTTTTCATAGAAAATGACGTACCAAGCTTAGAGAAACCATCTCTGCAATCTGATTGAGAAAATTGAGAGATACGAGAGTGAGTAGTACACTTCACAAGTACATGGAAATATGAACTCAAATGATCATGAAAATGAAAGTATATTGATTTTACAACACAATTGACTTACTGATACAAATGTGTGCCTTGAAAACACACCTTGATATGGCATGAAGCTCACCTGAGGTCTCTCTAACCACGACTAAAGCTGCCATATATTTATAGTTCAGCTTCGGAGGCTAACTTCCCTCCTCCAATCAATTAGTGATTGATTTGACTCTATATCTAGCACAAATCACGAATTCATGGCTCCTCTTTCCCTTTTTGATTAAGTGGAGTCAACCACTTAAGATTCTTTCACTTTTACATTAAGTTAAGTCTTCAAAAGTTACAAGAGGTAGCTCACAAGTGAACTTTACATTGTCTTCATTTTAAGGCTTCTTCTTTGAATTTGCGGGACTCAAGCCAATACTTAGGCTTGTCATAGACTTGATCCAATAGCTCCCCCTCAAGCCAAGTATGCTTGAGGTCTTCAATCTTCCAAGATTACTTGCAAACCTATCATACCCTTGAATTTGCAAAGCTTTGTACCATCCAATGCTTTGGTTAGAATATTTGCACATTGTTGATGAGTGGACACATATGATATTCGAATCTCTTTGCTTAGAATCTTCTCTCGTACATAGTGATAATGAACTTCAATATGTTTAGTCCTTGCATGAAAAATAGGATTAGCAACCAAATGAATAGAACGCATATTGTAACAAAAAATAGTTGGAGTTCCAAACTCCAATCCAAGATCTCTGAATAATGTCTTCATCCACATAGCTTCCTGAGTAACTATGGCAAGACCTCTGTACTCAGTCTCTGTGGAAGAAAGAGAAATTGTAGGTTGCTTATTGGATGACCATGAAATAAGCTTTGAACCTACAAAAGTAAGATATCCTGAAGTGCTCCTTCTATCTTCCTTGGAACTATCCCAATCTGCATCAAAAAATAGCTTCAAACCTAAATCAGATACATAAGGATAATAAAGTCCTTCATTTATGGTTCCTTTGAGATACTTGAGAATCGTTTTGGCAGCATCCATGTGTGGTTTCCTTGGTGTGTGCATAAATTTACTTAGCACACTCACACTGTAACATATATCTACTCTTGTCAATGTGGCATTGTTGAGACTACCCACTAGACTTTGATATGATGTGATGTCTTCTATGACTTCACCTTCATGTGAGCTCAATTTGTGATTGACCTCCACTAGAGTACCTGCAATCTTACAATCTTGGATCTTGAATTTTGCCAACATGTCGTTAATGTACTTTCTTTGAGTGAGAAACAAACCATGATCTTTGTAGACAACTTCCAAACCTAGGAAGTAGGTAAGTGAACCCAAATCACTTATCTTGAACTCTTCTCTCATCTGATCTTTGATCTTCTTCATACAATCTGCAT
Organism: Ceratopteris richardii; assembly: GCA_020310875.1. Lineage (NCBI taxonomy): Eukaryota > Viridiplantae > Streptophyta > Polypodiopsida > Polypodiales > Pteridaceae > Ceratopteris > Ceratopteris richardii. The sequence goes on along the minus strand of CM035442.1, from coordinate 65,192,246 downwards.
CATTTCCTATCAATATAATATCATCTACATATACACATAGGTAGATGATATCATAATTACTCTTTTTAATAAAGAGTGAAGGTTTTCTACCTTGCTTCGTTGAAAGCCTTTGTCCTGAAAGAATGAAACAAGCCTGAAATTCCAAGCTCTTGGGGCTTGCTTAAGACCATACGATGCTTTGTTAAGTTTACACACATAATCAGGATAAATTTGATTCTCAAAACCAAGTTGTTGTGCCATATATACCTCTTCTGCCATCCAACCATTCCAGAATGCATTCTTTACATCTAGTTGAAGTATCTTCCAATTCTTAGAAGCAGCAATACTAAGTAACACTCTGATTGTAGACATTTTAGCTACAGGACAAAAAGTTTCTTCATAATCAACTCCTTAAGTTTGTGCAAAGCCTTTTGCTACAAGTCTTGCCTTATACCTATTTATGGAACCATCAGAATTCTTCTTGAGCTTGTAGACCCATCTTGAGCCTATTACCTTCATAGATAAAGTCTTGGGCACAAAATCCCAAGTCTTGTTTTCCTCAAGTGCTTAAATTTCTTCCTTCATTGCATGCTTCCATTCTGTTTTTACTTTGGCCTCTTCAAATGATGATGGCTCCTCTTGGTTTATGTCCTATGCTATGTAGATAGAAGGTTTAATTATTAATGAGGTGTCAAACCCATACCTTTTTGGTTTTTTCTTTTCCCTCATATATTGTTTTAGGCCATGATGTGATGATTCTGCCTCATGTCCAAGTTGCTGCAATTTTGCCTTACCTTTAGACTTCCATGCTTTGATCTTTTCCATCTGAGATTCTTCATCATCCTCTAAGGTGTCTTGTTCTTCAATCTTTGGTTGTTCTCTACCAAGCTTTGGATAATCTTCTTCAAGATCATATGATAAATTGACCTTCCTGCATGAATCTTCGTACCATGAATTGTTTTCATCAAAAACTACATCTCTACTTACCAAGAATCGTTTGTTGGTAGGATTGTATAACCTGTAGCCCTTTTGATTGTTGTCATATCCAATAAATATGCACCTTTCTTCCTTTGGATCCATCTTGCCTCTAACCTGTCAAGGAACATGATCATAAGCAATGCAACCAAAAAATTTACAATGATCTAAGCTTGGTCTTCTTCCATTCCAAGCCTCATATAGAGTCATCCCATCAAGGGATTTTGAAGGCAACTTGTTAATCAAGTAAGTGGCTTTAGATACATCCTCAGCCCATAAGTAATTAGGTAAATGCTTTTCATTCAACATAGACCTTGTAGCTTCAACAATTGTCCTATTCCTTCTTTCTGCCACTCCATTTTGCTTAGGAGTGTACCTTGTAGTTACCTCTCTTTAGATTCCTCTTTCTTGAAGAAAGGAATCAAACTCATCGGACAAGTATTGTCCCCCTCCATCTGACCTTAGCCTTTTTAGTGATTTACCTGTTTGATTCTCCACAAGAGCCAAATATCTTTTGAAACATGAAAAAACTTCATTTTTGTGTTTCATAAAGAATAGGATAGTCCATCTGCTGCAATCATCAATAAAGGAGACATAATACCTTGATCTAGATAGTGAAGCATCCTTGCTAGGTCCCCATACATCTGTATGAACCAAATCCAAGAGCTCTCCATGCATATAATCTTTCTTCATGAATGGTTACCAGTGAGAATTTCCAAATGGACATGCACTACACTTATAAATCATGTGTTGTTTTGACAAGTTAGGGAGTCCAAGTACATTTTGGTCCTTGTAAATTTTCTTTAATGATCTTTCACCAATATGTGTGAATCTCTTGTGCCATACCTCTAGTTCTTTGAGTGTTTGATTACCATAATTGAAGAGAGCTATGTTCCTTGTGTCTTGCAACTCAAAGATGAATAGTCTACCTGTCTTTTCTCCCTTTGCTATTCTTCTGAACCCTTGGCTAGGGTCTTCCACATATGCTCCTCGTCTTGTGAACCTGACTTGAAATCCTTTCTCTACTATCTGCCCAACACTTATCAAATTCTTTGTAATGGTAGGGACATATAGTACCTTACTAAGTAGGTTGATGTTTCCATCAGGTGCTTTGACATTGCTTATTTTGTCCACAGGATGTCTTGTGTCATCTCCTGTTTGTACCTCATGCTTATTCCTTGGATTTGGCAAATCTGATAGAAGAGCTACATTTCCTGCCACATGATTGGAGCAACCTGAATGTATGTAGAAAACATACTCATCATATTTACCTTGTGGCATAGCCATGTTCATGATCAATAACGAATCCTTTTTGTTTGAGTCTTCTATGTAGTTATTGACGTCTCTCCTTCCTTTGTAGCCTCCTTGATAGTTTGAATGATTGTAGTTGTTGTAATTTCCATGGTAGTTATTGAACCTTCCTCTTGAGTAGCCATAACTTCCTCTATTGTATCCTCTTCCTCTTTGATTCTTGGAATTCCTAAAGAAAATTTCAGTTGTATGATTAGTTAGTCCACAAATAGAACATGGGTTGGAGTCTTGGGATCTCCCCCTGCCTTGTCTACCTCCTCTTCCTCTACCTCTATCATGTCTTCCTCTACCTGCGTAGTTAACTTGATATGTACCTGCTTCATCATCCACTTTCTTTGCCTTTCCTTTGTTATCTTTGGACTTGCTTTTATCAGTGTATAAAGCTGAATATTGATTACCATTCTAGATTTCTCCATTTTTTATAAACTTTGCCTCTTGAGTGAGTAACTGTTCAATGAGTGTATTGAAACTGGGTACACGCATGTCCATGTACAAATCCATAGCTATGGTGAATGCTTCCCACTTGTCATTTGCTTTCAATCCATTGATGACCTGCCTTACAATTTGCTCTTCATCTATTACATCTCCAATGCTTCCCACCTGATCTGCTATGTCCTTGAGCTTTGTGACAAAATCAGTCACATTTTGTTTGGGAGCCTTCTTGAGAGTTGTGAGATCTAGCCATAGTTGATGCTTCCTAGCTTTAGTACTTGAAGAGAAAAAAGATTCAAGTGCATCCCACACTTCGTGAGATGTCTTACAACTTCTAATGTGAGGCAACAAAAAAAATCTAAGATAGAGTTGAGGAGATAAAACCTTGCAAGTGCATCCAAAACCAAGCCACTTCTTCACATTCTAGTGCTATTAGCCCTCCATTGGGAAGCCCACGTTCTGTATCCTCACCACACAGTGACTTCCTATAGTTGGCTTGTAGCCATAGAGTGCAAAGAGAGGAACAAAAGAGATGCCCAAAAGAGATGCCAAAAATAAGCCCCATACATCCCCTTTAAGTGAGTACTAGTCCATTGCTTTTATAGGCTCCAATAGGCCAAGAGGGCCTTGCCGATATCCCACGTTCACTGAATATGCGCCGATTGATTGCCCCAAAATTGGAGGGATAGATCAAATATGATAGAGGCCACCAATTTTGAATTGGATCCTCAAAAATAGGAACTCATCACGACTTGCGGAAACACTCATTTTTCTTTTTACCTTTTACTATCACTTTTGAATACAAGCTGAGGTCTCTTTCTTAACCAAACAAATCACTCCACCAGCTAAGAATGGCCATGCACCACCACCCATAGAATCAAGAAAGAGCTCTCAATCTTTCAACCTTTACTAGCCTTGTTAAACCAATAACCCCACTCATTCTTGTCATGACTCAAACTCTTTCGCATGATCACAAAATTACAATTTCATAACCTTTGTCATGGTTGTCTGTTGGCAGAGGGAGAGAGAGAGGAAAAAATAGAGAGAGAGAGAGGTAGAGGGAGGGAGACGGAGGGAGGGTGGGTGAAGTGGTGGGTGGGTGGAGTGGATGGTGGGTGAAGTTGAGGGTGAGTGGAGTTGGGGGAGGGTGGAGTGGAGGGTGGGTGGAGTTGAGGGTGAGTGGAACGGAGGGTGGGTGGAGTTGTGGGAGGGTGGAGTGGAGGGTGGGGGAGTTGAGGATGAGTGGAATGGAGGGTGGTGGAGTTGGGGGCGTTGATACATTTAGGTAGTGATGTGTGTGAACACACTAGGACCGTCGGGGCACGTTTTTCCCTCTTTAGGAGGTTTCTTTCCCCTCACTTGTATATACGCCTATCGCCCTAATGGGCTACTTATCTTTGTACATTCTCTAGTAATACATTCAGTATTGTGTGTTGTGTTTCAAGCTTCGTCTTCTTCCTTGTGCTATTCACATGCTTCCGTAAACGTCCAACTCCAAAAATTGGTATCAGAGCAGGTCGTCGCTTCATCTAGGGTGCCATCAATACTACTCTGTTTGGAGTCTCAGATTTGCAACGAAATTTGGTGAGCATACTCAAGGTGTTTCAGAGATCAAAATTGCTTCGCTCTATGGTGCCGAAATCGCGATCTCAGCTCATTTCGGCCTTCGAACGTAGTATCATAGCGCTTGTGCGGGCTATTTGGTCTTTTTGTGCCAAAGATATATACCGATTTCTGTTTGCCAATATAAGCGTCTCAAACTCTGCTATAGGTCTAGCAAAATTCGTCTGCGCAGTTCTGTTCAACTTTTTGAGATATAATCAATTTTCTGCATCAAGGTATTTTAGTCACCGACCATGGCTGAAAGCAGTAATGTATTCCATATGTTGGCTGCTAAGGATAAGTTGGATGGTAACCAAGTATCCGTTATGGGCTTATATGATGCGACATGTGTTGGTTGCAAAAGGACTATGGAACATTGTGCAGGGTGTTGGAAAACGTCCTATCACACCTGCAACTCTTACAACTACATGTACTGAAGCTGATGCAGAAGGTGTCGAAGATGATGATATTTTGAATATTCTTGTTCATGTTGTGGTTTCTACTACACCTGGTGCATAGCAGATTCGCTAGGATGGCAGAGATGCCCAGGCACATGCATTGATAGCTTTGTCTATCAATCGTGCCATTATTCCTCACATTCGCTCTTGCAAAACAACTGAGGTTGCTTGCGATACACTTACCACATTGTACCAAGCTAGGAATGAGGCTCATGTTGCTTACCTCTCAAAATAGTTGGAGAGTGAGCACATGAATGAAGGTGATTCTATGGATGGTTTCCTAACAAAGATCAAAGACTTGAAGGAATAGTTGATTTCTACTGATGAGGTTATACTAGATAGCTCACCTGTGTAGACCGTTCTTCCTGATTCATATCAGAGTTTTGCTTCTACTCTTTGGTTCATGATGAAAGGAAATCTGAATGCCTTTTCATTTGAGGAGTTAGTCTCTGTTTTGTTGTAGGAAGATCAGTCCAGGCAAAACAGGTCCATTATGCGAAATGCAGATCAAGATTTCTTAGCTAGTCAGAAGGGCAAAGGAAAATGGAGCTCTTAAACTAGTAAGTAGAAATCTGCTAATTTTGCATATTCGAAGAAGGAAGATAAAGATGAGAAGAAATCAGAAAAGCAGAAATTGTTTTGTAAGTACTCTAAAGAAGAGAGAGAGAGGAGAGATGCTAGAATGGTTGTTGCAGAAGCCTCTACACCAAAACAGAGTCTACTAATCTTGTGCAAGAAGAAGAATGGGTGTTTACAACTATCTGCAATTTTAACCCATCTTCTCATGAGTAGTGCATATCTACAGTAGACTCAGATGTTTCGTATTTTGACAGTGGGGCGACCAAACATATTACCTCGTAGCGCAATTTCTTCTCTTCACTCGATCCTGCTCCTACAGTGAATACTATTACATGCACCAAGAACTCCTCTTATCCTGTTATGGGAGTTGGTAAGATCATTTTGACTACTGCTGATGGTACTTCTTTCACTTTGTTAGATGCTTTATTTGTGCCAGGGATCAAGAAGAACCTGTTATCAGTTTCTGCATTAGCCAAGATTGGCTTGGTTGTGAAATTTATTGATGATAGGTGTACAGTTCATGATCTATCAAATGGCAATGTGATTATTGCTTCTGGCATTTTATGTCGTGGGCTCTATAAGCTCATAGACTATGAAAGATCTGTAAATGATTTGGCATGTGCAATAAATGATTCTCAAGCTATGTCAGATGCAAAGCTTTGGCATGCACGCTTTGGTCATCTTAATTTTGCTAGTTTGCTATGCCTACAAAAATCTAAAATGGTGTACTCTTTGCCCAAACTTGAGGCACCTAGAAAACATGTTTGTGAAGGCTGTATTTTGGGCCAAATGCAGCATTCTTCCTTTCCAAAAGATGGTTCAGTCTGGACTACTCAGAAATTGCAGCTTGTACACAGTGATGTCTGTGGTCCTATGTAGACACCTTCTTTTGGGAATTATCCTTACTTTGTGACTTTCATCGATGATTTTTCCAGGCATGCATGGGTATATCCATTGAAGGCAAAGTCCGAAGTGTTCATGTGCTTCAAGCAGTTTTTGGTTTTGGATAAAAATCTCTCAGCATGTAAAATGGGCACCCTCTGTTTTGATCGAGGGGAGGAATACATGTCTTCTGATTTTAATGCATTTCTGGCTGAACGTGGGATAAAACACCAGTGTACAGTGCAGTATACACCTCAACGGAAAGGAGTTGCTGAACAAAAGAACATGTCACTCATGGAGATGGCAAGGTGTATGGTCGAAAGCGAGGCTTTACCACATAGTTTCTGGCTTGAGGCTGTCATGTGTGCAGCATATGTATTGAACAGGTGTCCCACTAAAGTGCTGCAGTCCATCACTCCATATGAAGCTTGGCATGACGGCAAGCCATCTTTTGCTCATCTGCGTGTTTTTGGTTGTTTGGCATATGCATTAGTGCTTGAATAACATCACAAAATATTAGATGATAAAGTAGTAAAATATATTTTTGTTGGGTACAGTTCTGAAAGTAAAGGCTATCGTCTATATCATCCAGAGACTCAACACATTCTGGTTAGTCGTGATGTTGTTTTTGTGGAAGATGTTATTCAGCCATTGCTTTCATGTACTAAGGAGCCATCTGCTAGCTCCAAAGTCATGTATGGTACTTTGTTGCCTCGTTTAATAGCTGGAAAATCTAGTGCTAGTCCTAATGAGGTAACTTCTCAACCTTTGCAGGTTTCATGTGATGATGCAAATAATTCCATTTCTGATGCACATGTACATGATGCACTTATTGATGAGAGAGCTGATATTGAACAGGCAAGAACTATGCCAAAATGGTTGGTGCAGACCTTGCATGACAACAAATTAGATGTAGATCTGTCATATCGTACTCGTTCAGGCTCTCATAGTGCCTCTTTTGCATCAGATTGCTATGTTATGGTTGCATCTAGTCTTGATGATGAGAATGAGTCTGTTTCGTTTGATGAAGCACAAAATTCAAAAAATTGGATGGCTGTTATGCAATCTGAATATATTGCTACAATGAAGAATGGTTCATGGTCTTTATGTGACTTGCCTCTTGGCAAGAAGGCCATTGGCACTAAGTGGGTATACAAGCTGAAGTGTAAATCGGATGGTGCAGTTGACATGTATAAGGCTAGGCTTGTTGCAAAGGGTTATGTAGAGGAAAGGGACATTGATTTTCATGAGACCTTTGCACCTACATGTCGTTTGACTACTGTTCGGAGCATCTATGCACTTGAAGCTCATCATGGTTTGAATGTACATTAGTTAGACATTAAAAGAGCATTTCTGAATGGTGGCTTGCATGAAGAAGTGTATGTTTTTCAGCCCCATGGCTTTGTGTAGAAAAGGCATTAAAATCAGGTATGCAAGTTAAAGAAGGCGTTATATGGTTTGAAGCAAGCACCACATGCTTGGTATGAGAAGATACATGCATATCT